>BPLR01010581.1:0-70611 GCA_021605095.1 Caerostris extrusa | reverse complement strand
TTAAAAGTAAATATAAAAAAGGAAACTTTCTCACCCTTCTGAAGAATGGAAAAAAAAGAAATAATACAAACAGCAAAATTTCAATACCACAGATCACACTTTGCAATCTTGTATTTTTCAAAAACCTGTGCCAGAGACTTATGCTTTTCAAATATCTCTGAAAGAAAAGGTAAATTTTCCTTTTACTTTAGTATAAAATTTTTGATTCAAAATTTCATACTTAAAATACATTCCATCATATTAATCAAGAAAATTGAACAAATCATAATTACAACAAAATGCAAACATAAAAGATACTTTAGGAATATGTTATTACTTTTATAGCTTTATTGTTATAGTTTAAATAGATTCAAAAAAGAAAATGGACATAATTTGTAAAGCTTAAAATCTTAAAAAGAAGATTTTCGGAAACATAATAGCAATGAAAAAAATATACTATTATAAAAAGAAAAAAAAAACATTAACTACACGCTAGGCACGAATCGGGTTTTCAATATTTATAGGCAAGATGTAATTCCCTACACTTCATCAAACAGACCCATGGTGGGCTAAGACCGCCTGTCTACTGGCAGATTTCGAGACATGAGATGTTTTGTTTTTACGGGGTAGTGTTATCAGCCCTACGCCCAAAGCTGTTACAGTCATAGTAGACAGGAACCTACTGTTTAAGGTGGATTCGAACCACTACAAATACCCATGGCATCGAGGGCCAGAGCGCCAGCCACCGGACATCGAGATCATTTGTTTCATTAGGTCAAAACTGGCAGAATTTATGGTAGAATAACTTACAGTCAGAAGAATTTTCTGACTTGAGAAATATTGGCTTAAAAGTGAGAAGGATTTTGGTATTTTCTAGGTGCAGTGTAATTTATAGGCATTTATTTAATTGGTTTAGGAAGATTTTCCACGGGTTTAAGTGGCCATTCCTCAATTTAGATTTGCTGTTTTAATGATTAGTAAAAGATTTCCTTTTCGATTTCGGCGGGAGGGCGCATTTCTATAGGTAGCAGGTCAGGTAAGACTCAATTTTATGATAAAAAATACGCGGACATCTATGACATTGGGGATGTGAAGTGTTGGTTCCTCTGTATTTCTCTATTGTGATCTTATTAGCAAGGAGGTTGTTCATTTTATATATGTCTCTTCTGTTGTAAGGGAGTTGGCGATTTTGATTAAGAATAGTGGAACTAATCATTTGCTTCTGGTTTCTTTCGAGTTGATTTAACGTTCAATTTACGTTAATCATATATTTACTAGTGACAATGAATAGAACCCCAAATTTTTATTTTGAAAGGTTGATCTTTTGAGATTGTAGAATTTGAAAGCAATTTTGCTATTTATTGATGGAGTTAAAAATCAGCTTCATTGTCAGTGAGTTTTTAAGAAATGTCCTCTCCAGAAAGCTGATTTCAGGCTTGGCACTTTGATTTTTATAAGGTTGAAAAATTCCTGTCAGTCTTTACCAAGGGTGATGAAGAGCAATGGTAATCTTAGCATGCGTTAAGGGATTTCGGTACTGTATTGCACTACTCATTTCACTGAGTGGTACAAAGGATCGATTTGGAGAAGCAAACTACTCGTAGCTTCTTCTTTGGGATCTGATAATTGCTATTTGGGTCAGAGAAGTGAATCCATCTGAATCAGGGGTTCTGGATAATTTTTGTTTGGTTTTAGTAGGAGAAGTGATTTCATTACTTTCCATTGATTTTGGCTATGTGGTTGAGTTGATTTATCAGGGGGAATATTAGAATTACTGAGATTAATATTTCATGGTATTCTTGTATGGTTTCGGGAATCTATGGTTTTAAAGGGAGAAGACGGCGAAGGTTTTCATAAAAGCAGTCGGAGTCTTAATTTCCCTTCCAATGTCGTCAGCTTCTTTTCTGCCTGGGCGAACTTTTTTGCTAAGACCTTTCGAGAAAGCTGGTTGTTTTTATCCTGTGACGAATTTGTTCTCTTATTCTGGAAACGTGTAAGTTTTTATCTTTTCAGTGGATGATTCACAGTTGTGGAGAGGGATTTGTTCTTTTGCGTTTTTCGCATGATGATGAATTTATTTTATGAGGTAGAAAAATTTAAGTGCTTCAAAATAGAAAATAGTCGAGAGTTTTCAAAGTAACCAATCTAGAACATAGCGATCAGACATTTATAATATTTATAATAAAGAATATAATAAGACATTAAGACACGATAAGACATTTATAATAAAGGATATATATATTCAAACAATGAATCTAAAGAATAATACTACAATTCATTGTAAATTACACAGATATTTATATTGAATTCAATTTTAAGAACATTACTAATGAACTTTTAAATAACTAAAAACAAAACTGAAAAAAGAACGATGATTTGTTATAGAAACTTAAACATTTAAGTTCCCTTTTAGTTGATGTTTCAACTAATATATAAAATGATAAATGACTAATATATTTACCATAAATGGGAAAAATATTTGCACTAAGTTTTTCTATTTATGGTATATTTCTCTCTATTAAAAGGATTATCCGTGCTGTGACATCTCTGCCGAAATAACTCCTGAATTGGAAAAAGTTTTTAAATTTTGCAATGTAAAGAGCAATGTTAAATTTGCCGAAGCGCTATTATTTTGGTAAGAAAATAAATAAAAGATATATTTTGCTTTGTTAGAAATTTGTGAAAACTAGTCATACATTTAAAAAAGTCTACGAGATATATTTAGCAATTTGTTGTAATACATTAAACATTCATAGACATAACACTATTATAATAAAAGGAATCAATTTAACAAATCATACTGTATTAAATTATATTGTTGTTCAATATTTATACTGAGATTATATATCATCATCATCACAGTCAGTGGCGCAAACAGCCGGATGGGGGGACCAATGCCGTCTGCTTACTGGCAGATTTGAAATCAGGAGATGATGATTTTTTTTTTTACGGCATTACGGTAGGGCAACGTCCAACACTCTACTGTTATATAAGAATGGGACCTACGTTTTAAAATGAATTCCGAACTACTACAAACATCCATGGCACCCGAACCAAAAACCTGTTACCCCGAGCGCCAGAGTGACTAACACTCTGGCCATCAAGCCCTTGAGAGATTATATATATATATATATATATATATATATATATATATATATATATATATATATATATATATATATATATATATATATATATATATATATATATATATATATATATATTTATTTATTTATTTACGGAAAACATTGTATTCCTCAGTTAAAATTTGAATACGCACACTTGCTAGAATAAATTTTAAAAATAATTGAAATTCTTCAAAATAAAATCTCTTACGATGGTTTGGTTTGTCACAGTCTACAGTCATTTTGCCCACACTTTATTCTAATTAGACTGGGGCTTACAGTTAACATGGATTCCGAACCATTAACAAACCTCCATTCCTCCGCCAGGATTCGAACCTGAAGCCTGTGGTACGAAAGGCCAGAGCTTTAGCCAGTTAGCCATTAGACCGCAATCTCTTGAAAGTAGAAATACAAAAATAATTTCCAATGTTACTGTAGTTAATTAATGTTGAGATTCATTTCTTTAAATTAGTAATTTATCAGTTACTTTCAGATAAAAGAAATTGCTAAAAACTAAAAAAAAAAAAAAAAAAAAAAAAAATACTTGTAGGAAACAGAGATCAGCAAGAAAAATTTCGGAAGGATCTTATGGAGAAATTTACCAATTCAAACACGTAGATGGAACTGACAGGGTCTTTAAATGCGTTCCAGTAAATGGACAACATCCAATGAGTTCTTACCTCGAATATTCCTCTCGCAATGTCAGTAACAGACATAGTTTGCTCGAAGTAAGTATAATGATTGCCTGATATTTTTATATATTATAATGATTGCCTGACATTATTTAATAGATACTTACAGAATAAATTTTGCTATAATAAAACTAATAGAAGTTTATTAACACTCTACATTAATAAAAAATCAAAAAGTTTATAAATGCACGGTTTCATCAGTGAACAAGCTTTGCAGCAAGTCTAGTTGCTTGTTTGGCCTGTAATGCCTTCTGATCTCTCACTAATCGAGCATATCTAAACGTCCCGGCATCAGTTGGAGGACGGGTGAGAGCATATGGCTTCTATCCTGTAGGACATTATCGACACGCTAATTGAATCTCTGCTCCTTAGATTGCTGCTTGCATTGCCGCTAGAACTAGTCCTTTTTCTACTAGAACTTCATATTTCACGCTGTATATTTTCTCACTGAATAAAATTATTTTCTTGTGAATAACATCATTTATTAACACATGTATTCTCTGTCTATGTATTAATTTTCATCGCATTTTTACCCATTCTTTTATAGTGTTACATTTTTTACTTTTGATCCGTGTATTTCTTTTAGATAACTTTTTATTAAATAACCAGTGCAATCTAAAAATTAAAAACTTTTGGTAACAAAAAAAAAAAAAAAAAAAAAAAAAATTACATTGATTTTGTAGAATAAAGTATTTTCGTAAATTAGTTGTTTTCATTGCGCAAATTTTATATTTGTCTTCTTCAGATGTCTAAGTGATTTAAATGATGGATTCTCTTTATGTGGCACCAAACTTTCCTAAAACTTACAGGTTTTTATTTTCTTTTTGATATTGTAAAAATATAGAAAATTTGATAAATGAAAAGATTTTTCACTCATGATGTTCCATAAAGTAGAAGTTAAATTTAGATATTCACAATTTAGTAGTACTGTGCGTCTTCTACAATAAGAGTGGATAAGATTGGCTGGCCAATTGGTTTATGACACTAAGGCCAATTTTTTGCCAAGGTGGGAGAAACAATTTTTAATATGACCACATGTTTCGATGTTTATCGATGAGAACTCTGCTCTAATAAAATCAATTAAAAAATTTATTTCAAACAAAAAATAACTTGCTTAAATTAATAATAAATATTATTTGCAATTATAAAAAATAATTTTGTTAATTATTTATAATTTACTTTGCTTTTATATGCTTAAAATAATTGATCGAAGTTGAAATAAAAAATCAACAACTGACATGCTACAAGGTTAATATATTTTGATTGAATTAACTTTGATTAAAAAGCGAATCAATCAGAAATCATTTCTTTCAGTCGTTTTGACTATATCATATTATTAGAAGTGAATTCTGTTGACATAGATTTCGATTCTGATTCTGATAAAGTAAAAGACAATCTATTAAATAATTTTCTATTAACTAAAAACCCTTTTCTTGTTTTATTTCAAGTTGTTGATTTTGTTTTCAAATTGTTTGTCTGATTAAAGTATCTCTTGACTTTTTGTTTATTAACAATTCATGCATATTTATTTTCCAATTTTTTTTATCCACTTTTTACTCAATATATATATATATATATATAAAGTTGCATATAATAATTTCTTCACTGCAAAAAACTAATAATTTAAACTGATTTATCAAAATGTATTTAATGGTTGCATAAATTAGATACGAAAATATAAATTTCGGAATTCCTTTCACAGCATTTGTTTGGTTCGAGATCATTTTCCTGAGTGTCTAGTGAGAGCATGGTGGGATTATAGAAGCAGTCTGGAAAGATTGAAGGATCCTGCAGAACATCACCAGCCGGGTAAAAATAGACCTGCTTTTAAGACAATTTTAATAAAAAAAAAAAAAGTATGAAATAGTTGAAAAACTATAAGCAAAAAACGTTAAAAACAGATATAGAAGTAACTTTATAAAATCAGTTCATTAGATAAATATAATTCATACTCATACGCATTTTATTAATTATACAAAAGAATTTCACTGCAATTGTTGTTAACTTCTAAAATTTTAAAAAAATATCGTGTGAAAAATACATGGGAAAATTGCGATTTATACATATGGAATAAAACTGGTTGTTATATCCGGCCTGCAGTGACGAACTGGTGAACGGTACGAACGAAGTTGTGGCTAGTAAAGCCTGGAGTTCATTATTGCACTCCCTTCACCCCATGGATCTTCTTCATTCGGTTTTTACTACAAATTTTAGACTTTTGGCTGACCATGACTTTTTACAAGACCACCCTTGCTGTACTGGCGTGGCAAATATTCCTCACTGTGTCCTGTATTCTTCAGGCACTTTTATGGATTTTACACATTTGATAAGTGCCCTGCGCTCTCTTTGATCAACTGTTCTCCAAATAACTTTTATAACAAGGTTGGTTTTTAATGAGGTGCCAAAGATCTCATAGCGCCGATATGACCTCCGCCCCGAAGTAGGGGGAAAAAAAAAAAAAAAAAGGTTATTATGTCAAAATACCTTTAAATTCTCGTAATAAAGAAAAAATAAATCCATTTAAAACAACGATGAGCTAAAGGCATGATGAACTTGGGTTTAATTAATTATATATTTTTTGAAATAGCAGGTTTATGGAACTATAATATAGGTCACCAATTGAAAACAATGCGTGTTTAAAAACAACTTAGAATTCTTGAAAAATGTATTTTAATGATTAAAGCATGGAAGAACGTTTAGTCTTTTTTTTTTTTTTTTCGCGCATTAATTTTCCCAAAGAAATATGTTAAATTCATATTTAATTAGTTTTATTTATCTATATAATTTAAATTATGACGAAAATGGATTTATTTTAATTTACATTTCTAAACACTTGGTTTGTCACTGATATAATTTTCTTTTATTCCCAAATACTTCCATACGAGAAATCCCTAACTGCTATCTAAATTGTGTTATTAAGTACAATTTTATAAAAATGAGAATATGTTTTTTCCCTTAAATATAATATTAGTCCAGAAGATATAGCGTTTTTTTATATAACAAAATCAGTTTTACATTGATCACAAAGTAAAAGATTAAGACAAGAATTGAACTCTTAACTTCCTTTAGGCAAAGGAAGTTATTTGCCTTTCCTAATACTTTTACGTGATGAGCAAAGAGAAGCAAAAATTAGAGAAGGAATTTCGAAAGGCAACAAATTAAAAAAACTAAAACGATTAATCTAACACATGAAAGACGTTTTATGAAAAACCAAAAAAAACCGTAACTTGATAAATGGTTTTGATTTTCAAATTCACTATGGAAACTGCTATATGAGTCAGCTGAAAAAAAATTTAAAACAGAAATTTTTTTTGTTTGTAAAGTAATGTTATCGAATAAATTTAAAAAGAAATAAGTAATATTACATCTCAGAAATATTTCTACATAATAAATATATATTTCTATATAACAAATATCTCTTTTTAGATCAGTATCCTGAGTCCCAGTTGTATCTCACTATTGAAAGTTCGTTTTGCGGTGAACCCTTAACAATGAGAGTAAGTATTATATCTATAAAGAGACGATAAAAATATAAATCATTGCATGATAAAGAACAATATATTTCGCTGAATGTAGAGCCTGACTGGCCGAGTGTCTAGCGCTCTGGCACCACAGGTTTCGGGTTCGAGTCCCGGCGGTGCCATGGATGTTTGTAGTGGTTCGGAATCCCCTTTAAGCCCTAGGTCCCGGTCTCCTATGACTGTAAGAGCGTAACGGAGCAGAAGTCAGACTTTTACCTACGGGTGCTCCATCAGAACATAAGCTGCCCCCCTTCCCTCCATCCATGAGTAGACTACTCATGAGATGCCCGTCCCGCACTGCAGGACACTGCGGATGTGTCACAACAATATTTCGCTGAATGTAACTGCGACTAAATCGTTACTCATTCACTAATTATAAAAAAAAAAAAAAATAAAGATTAAGGTTTCAAATTTTACAATGAAAAGACTGAAGTTATGAAGAGAACATTATAAAAAAATTATTAAAAACCTAATAATTTTCTATATAGAGTGCCCAACATAAAAAAAAAAAAAAAAATGCAACATCATTAAGATTTGGCCATATAAATATGCAAATTTCGTGGAATACACAGCTGAACAAGTCATGCACATGATACAAAAATGCAGTTGATCATGTGATTAGAGCGTGGAAAAGGGAAGGAAATGGCGTAGTATGAGCTAACAGTGGCTACACCCTGCCATTTACGAAATCCAGAATTTCGAGGAATTATGCGTTTCAGAAGACACGTGAGGATTAAGAGATACAGATCGGCTGAACCACTTAGATGGTTGAATGGCACAATAATGTGGTGTCCAAGTCGAGTCTCAGTTCTGTTTGCCTGATAATAGTCAAGGTGATAATCTGGATGCAATGGGCGTACCAATTACGGAGTTCCTGTACGGCAAGAGCAACGAAAATCTCGGTATACTAATTTTTGAAAGTGATAAAATTCCTGGATAACAAGAAACAAGATTTTACTCATAGACAAATTCCATTGCCTCATTAATCTTGATCAAAGTCCATTTGCTTTCTAGGATACCATCTTGAAGAGCTGCAATGGTTGAATTGATATCACGAGGTCAGATGGGGGCTTTTTGAACTTGACGTATGATTCATAGATAACGTTCATTCAATGTTGCCAAGACATTAAGTTTAGAAATGCAGTACTAAAAAATCATCAATAATAGATTAGAGTCCACTCCCAGCTGTTATAACTACATCGCAGCTCCGAGAATGTCGGTAATTGAGCTAGATACTATACAAGAACATTTTAATTCAGTTCTTTCCTTGATGAAGAAGAGGGAACGAGTTGTAAGATGTAACTTCTTGCCGAGGTGGAAGAAGCACTGATTGTTGGGAGACAGCTGTGGTGACTACTCCGACATGGATCAAGATGGAGTACCTGCATTTACAAGGATGTTTATTATAGTTCCAATAGTCACTTGAGTGTTTGCTGCAAATGTTTTAATCATTGCATGTGGGGCCTGAATGGCCGAGTGTCTAGCGCTTGGTGCCACAGGTTTCGGGTTCGAGTCCCGGCGGTGCCATGGATGTTTGTAGTGGTTCGGAATCCACTTTAAGTCGTAGGTCCTGGTCTCCTATGACTGTAAGAGCGTCACGGAGCAGAAGTCAGACTTCTACCTACGGGTGCTCCATCAGAACAGAAGCTGCACCTCCTTCCTCCTTCCATGAGGGACACGACAACAACAATCATTGCATGTTGAGTTGTTGCATTATCTTCTTGTATTGTAAACAACGTCATTTATTAACGCATTCCTTGTCTATGTATTAATTTCCATCACATTCTACACACCCTTTTATGATATTGCATTTCCTATGTTGAGCAGTGTATATTAGGGTTCAACGAACTTGTTAAGGAAAGAAATTTAAATTTTCAGAAATGTTTAAAAAATTACAAAACGCTTATCAGTCAAATCTTTAATAAATAAGGATACAATATACTGATAATTCTCTAATCAAAAATATAGTTCTTACCAAATTAAAAACTTTTGAATGGAACAGATTTAGATATATTAGTAATTCGTGATTGAAAGATGAGCAATAAAAATAATTTTTTTCATATTGCTAAATCATCCATAAAAGTTTAACAAAATCTTAAAAAATTTCGTAATCAAAATATTAATGCTTTGTAATTGATACTAAATTTATTTTTTAAAAGTATTTACAGTGTTGATTTGTTTATGTTAATTATATAAAATAATTTTAATATACTTTTAAGAATGAAATTCGGATTTACAATACATGCAGTAAATCGAACTTTAAAAAATGTGAAGAAAAATTTTCAAGAAATAAAAATTTTGATAGAAAGTTTATTTATAAAAGATGTATATTAGAAGAAAAACTTAGTCATTCAAATAAATATCTTTTTTAAAATATATATTTCATTGTCGAAAAACAAAAATTTTCAACTTTTAGGATTAATTTTCAAGAATCTCAGTTATTTGAAAAGTTTTTAAGTTGAAACAAGGATTTCATTTAATTTGCAATCAAACTTGTATAGAACATACTTGCAAAATGCTATATATATATATTATTGTTGTTTTCATGATTTAATTCAAATTACACACTAATTAAAAAAATATTGCTTCGTATTTAGATTTTTATTTTTACAAGCAAATTATAGTTCCTTTAACTGTATGTATTTTTTTTTTTTTTTTTTTTTTCATGGGGGAAAAATAGAATTTATCCATTTTACATCATCATCTGCTCTTCGACGTATTTT
Source organism: Caerostris extrusa (assembly GCA_021605095.1). Taxonomy (NCBI): domain Eukaryota; kingdom Metazoa; phylum Arthropoda; class Arachnida; order Araneae; family Araneidae; genus Caerostris; species Caerostris extrusa. Next base: position 60,571 of record BPLR01010581.1, on the reverse strand, counting down.
TAAATGACAGACCTAGTCGATTAAATGAAATCCTAGTAGTTTTTTTTTTTTTAATGCAAAAAAATATTAAGTTTAAATCAACAACACGTTTTATTTAAGAAAAATACTTGCTGTAAGCATAAACAATAATATTCAATCAAACTGAAATAATTTTTTTTAAACGATGTTTACTAGATGCTTCAGAATGCATGGTTGGGCGTAAGTATCATGTCTCAAATTACAGCGGCTTTAGCAGTAGCAGAAGCAGCTTATAACTTTGAGCATCGAGATATACATTTGGGGAACATTTTAGTACGAAGCACCAATGCTGTGTCCTTGAAATACACCATCCATAACCATCATTTCTCAATTGAAACTGTTGGATACCATGTCTTCATCATTGATTTCACACTGTCCAGAATTTATTGCGGTAAATAATTTTTTCTCAATTAAATTCTGCAAAATAGCAGCGAAAAATTAAGTAACTTTTTTAAAGGATTGCGATTAATAAAAAATTGAAAAAAAAAAACCTATTTAATATAAAAGCACTATTTTAATTATAATTCAATTCAGTATAAATTCCAATTCAAACAAAATGAATGTTCAATAGAACTATATCAATAATTTTATTAACTATAAACTAATAATTTCAAATTTCAGTTTAATTAATATTTCTAGATCTCCATTTTTTCTTTGTGAAAAAGATCACTAAGATTTTTTTTAAATAAATTTTTATTATCTAATTTTGTGTCCATATGGAGAAATGTAAACAAATCGTTAAAGTATAAGTTAAATAAAAATTATTAAATTTACAAAAAAAAAAAAAAAAAGAAAGAAAGTCTACAGAAGTAGTAATTCCTTATTACCAATTTTAAAACAACTATTTCAATTTGTTATTGTTCTTATCACATAATAAGTGGTAAACTTCTGTTAAAAGAGATACAAGAAAACATTAAATTTGAAAATTTAATTTTCCTTTTGATGGTTTTTTTAATAAGGATGAAGAAAAAAAAGGCTTTATCAAACTTGTTTAATAAAAATTAATAGTAACTTTTAAATAACATGCTTCGTTAAGAGAATCAAAAATATATACTATATCTGCTAAAGTATTATTAACTTACAACTTTTCGGGACTTTAACACATTAAATATATACCGATTCTCAATTAGTGAAATAAATGCATCTTTATTAAGAAATCTATTTACCAATTTCATGGCTACATTACGATAGAATTTTTTTTTTTTCAGACTTGAAATTATCAAATTATTTGTAATTGTATCAATTATATAAACAAATAAATTGTAGAAAAAATATTTTTTTAATCACCAATTTAAAAGAAGAGCGACCACTTAATCATTAGTTGAAATATGTCTAGAGATTTAAAAAACTTTTATGTGAAAATAGATCACTGCAGAAGTTTACTCATGTTATGTGTCTGTAACGGAAAAAGAAAATTTCAGGTATTGCTACACAATAAGAGTTCTCATAGATGTTTTTAGCTGAATGGAGGAATGTTCGTGGAAATGTTTTTTTTTTTTTTTTTTTTGTTTTTACTAGGTGGCCCAAAGTAAGTTCAATAAAACGCAAGTAATAACAATTCGTTTTTTTTTTTTTTTTTAAACCGCGGAGATCAATTTATTTATTCACTTGGAGACTTGAAAGTCTGCATATACAGGATTCTAGATCTTTCAACAAAATCAGATTCAAATCTGAGTAGGTCTACTCAGTGTGTTTGTCATTAAATTCATTTTGAAGCAAAATAAAGCTATACAAACTATCGACAACTGCAGCGTGTTAAAATTATCTTTATTGTAATGCAACTGATAATTCCAATCAACAAGAAATGACCACGTGCGTACATAGAAGCGGATTTTCTTTTTTCATTTATTCAATTCCTTCTATTAGCTCACTCTCTCCTATATATATCTTGTTCAAAATTTCAATTGTTAATAAAATACTTTTATTCATCCACTTAAGTTCAAAAACATTTTTTTTTTTTTGTTTAATATGCAGTGGATTACACATGTTAATACAGTTTTTTCAAATATAAATTCAGTAATTAAATTTAATTAATTAATTTTAGAGTTAAGTTGCATATATCTACCAATAGATGGTGCCAGATAAACTTAAAAAAATGAATGAAAATTATTTATAAAGGATTTTCTGCAATATAGTGACAAAAAAAATAGGAATTGTCTTAAAATTTTTTTTTTTTTATTATTATTATTACTTCTAGTGGCAAGAGAAAAGAAATAAGAAAGAAATTTAAGATATAAGATATTTACATACATATAAGAAATTTAATTTACGGGATCAAAACAGTGTAAAACACACACAAGTAAAAAGAAAACAATCAGAGAAAAAAAGTCAACGTCCCATTAGCAAAGTTCTAACACTACAATATCTTTTCACCTCAATGCCGATCATCCTGCTATGTGGTGTATGTCCATGATTTCGTCTTTCTCGCAGAGTGGGCAATTTGGACCATCAAAAAATTCCAAGGGGTACAGATGGCTCATCAAATAGTCATAGCCCACCAAATCTCAACAACATAGCTGGCAAAGGAATGTTGAATCTTAACTTTCTTTAGCCTGCCTAGGACGTTACCAGGGTGCACCACTGGAGGTAGATCTACAGTTGCAAACCTCGTAGCATAAAATAGCCAAGTCCATTTCCATAACAAAAAGAACTTGTTGTCTCGACTCTCATATAAGAAATTTAACTTCAGAAAATTGAAAAATAATATAAGGAAAGCACAGCCGGACAGAGTAGAATGATCCATAGTTTTCTTATGTTTACTGTTGCTCCCAAAAGTTCGATGAATGAAATGATCCAATGTTTCCGATTCCTGAATACGTACATTGTAGAGTTTGGTCATACAAATTGGCAGTTGATATATTATGAAAAATTTTTACATACTTAAATAATAATAAGAAAGAAATCAATAATCACATTCATAAAAATTTTCCCATTTTTTTTTTTGTTTTCTCAATCATCGTTTCTTAAAATTTCGGTAACCACACCGGTTTTTTGTGAAACCAATACTTTTAAGGTCAGCCTTATTATATTGAATTCATATTCTCTAATGGAATCAAACCACAGAAGACAAACAACAAAGGAAGATATTTTCTGATAGTTATTATAAAGGGTTTTTTTTTCTTTCCTGTATTGCTAATGCATAAAAAAAAAAAAATGTATTTCAGATCAAAATGTGTATTGCGTTGGATTAGATGAAATAGCTCGACAAAGCAATGAAAATAAAGAAGTTTCAGATTGTATATGGTTAAATCATAAAAATATCTATAAGATTATGGCTGAATACAGCAAGTAAGATATTTTTCCTCTCGATATATTTATTATAGCAATTTTTTAATAATTTATTTCTTTACAACACTCACTTTTTTTTTTTTTTTTTTTGTCAAGGAAAAATATTGTATTTTAACAATTCTGCATTAAAAATATTTTCATTTGCTCACACTTTCTAAAGAAATATTAAGTTTTGGAACTGATGACAATACCTCCGATTTTTAACCAGGAGACTGTAGAGACAGACCATGAACTTGGATAAAAAAAAAAAAAAATCTTTATTTTCAGTGATCTCTTGTTCAATTTAACACTAATCAAAATACAAATCAATGAAAACATTAGTAATAAAAGATTATCAAACCATTATGATATAAATACATTATAATAGTACAGTAATACAATGACTTATGCAAACTTTAAAGAAGTTACTTGAATGCTGATTTTTTTTTTTATTTGGCAACACTAACACCCATAACTTCAGTGTTTCTTCTGTCTTAATTGTTTTTATTATTTAAGCTTCACTGATCAAAATATTGTCAGTAAAAAATATTAAAAAAAAAAAAAAACATATGATTCAATGGTACTTACGTATTAACGGTACCTTGGCGGTTTTTAAGTGTCGCCAATCTAACAGCTACTAAGGTTACCAAACCAATAGAATAGATTGGTGCCACTTAAAAACCGCCAAATCTGTAGCTGCGGTTGGCGCGTGTGCTCTTTATTGGTGCAACTGTCGCCAAGGTACCGTTAATACGTAAGTACCGATTCAATTTATAGAATCTTTAAAAAGAACATTTTAATTTAGAATTAGAGTTCACATTTTCCTTAATTCTCAACCACAGCATTATTACTTTTTGTTTTATTCTTAAATCTTTAATTTAGCTCTTATCGATATGTGATTTTTAGCTTATAAAATCTACTTAAGTATGTTTTGATTAATTATTTTCAAGTAATCTGATGCAATTTGTAATAAGCTTGAAATAGATGTGCCAAAATTTGATAAGAACAATTTTTAAAAAAACCCATCACCACACATGCAAAGTAGTAGAGAAGTAGGCTACAAATGAAATGCATTATACAAAAGCAGGTAATGTTTTCCAATCAAAAGACAATTTAATTCCTTACCATGCAAAATTAAGAATCCATTTTATATTAAAAATACTTTTGAATTCTGTTTATAGTACTCTACATTGAGACTGGGATTTCTATAGAAAGAAAAATTGCAAATGACAAAAAGTTATATTTCAAGATAAAATGATTCATAGTGAAAAAAAAAGAGTCATATATACTTTATAGTAAAAAAAAAAAAACCTGAATTATAGAGTACAAGATTTATTTCAGAATAAAATTTTAAGCCTTGAAATTGAAGTATTAGATTAAATTTTTAAAAAAATAACATGAAAAGTTTTATTATTATTTTTTTCTTTTTTCAGAAGAGAATGGGACAAGTATATGCCCATTACTAACATTATTTGGTTGAAATACATGAATGAAAATATACTGGATTACCTACAGAAGAACAATCCTCAGTTTATGAAATTGGTCCCACCTAATAATGAACACAATCAAATGAAAGCAATTAACTTATTGAGAAAATGGAATGATTGTATTCTTCAACACAAATCAGCTATGGATTTGCTGAATAATACAATTCTAGAGATAACCCTATTATTTGCATGTATGAATGACACAAGTTAAAATAAATTGGATTTATTGTGAAACACGGAAAGTAATAATTATTTTTAAAAATAATTAAAAAGAAAATAACGGATATAACAGATTTTATTTTGATATTTCTTTAATTTATAGTAAACAAGTGAAATTAACATTTAGTTTTTAATTCAAGTATAAACATTGGACTAAACTGCCACAGATATCTATATTTCAGCAAGCAAAGTTTTTGCATGCAAATATAATTTAATAATATAGAAGAATGTATAGAAACTGAATTGTGGTGTTAAAAACTTATATACTAATTTTTGTAATAGAACTTAATGTTTAAAAATGAAAAAAGAAATTATATAACACCTATACAAATATTTTTATTAATACAAGTACTTCTTTTTTTTTTTACATAAATATGACACTTTTAAATATATATAACATACTCTTCAAATAAGAAATTATACTTAAACAAAATTAATAGAAATACTACTTTCCAAGGAAAAAATACAAATTTATTTTTCTAAATTCACACAACACTTTTTAAGCAGGTAGAAAGTACAATAATAAATGAAAAGTTTTAAACAGTAAAATTTTTTAATGTAAGATAAAATCAGTATTAACTTCTCACTTTAAAAAAAAAAAAAAATTAAAGCACTTGGTATTTATTTCATTGAATGCATAGAAAATACACTCAGAAGTCATATCAAAAAAATTAACTGTTACATAGAAAAATAGATAAAATGCTTTATATTTATAAACATATTTCAAAATAGTAGAATGTATGTTAAACATACATAAATACATACAGACATCATGGGAGAATTCTCCCCAAATGCCCCACTGATTTCATAGAGCTAATTTCTCAATTCGAACAGAGCAATCTTTGATAACAGATGATTTCACGTCTTTTAGTGCATTGATAGAAATACTGCTTGGATTTTGGGTAGGTGTTTGATTTGCCACATTTTTGTAATCATTAAGATGAACAATATTAGGCGATTTAGAATTATCAGACAAATTATTTGCTGTGATTTTACTTTTGTCTATTTCAAAATTGGGTGTTAAATTTAATCTTTCCAATCGTACTACAGGTTTTCTAGCCATTATTTCACTGTACATAGCATCTGAACAAGTAGATTTTTGACAGATGTACTTTTATTTGTAATAGAGCTCTTAATATTAGTTAAAAGCACAGTAGGTTGTACGTGATTTAGCAAAAATTGCTGAACATCTTCAGGGAAATTGTAACTTCTTATTTTACGCGATAGTCTACTTTTTTTCCTTTTGATTTTCAAGTTCTTTCGGGTTCTTTTTGACAACCGTGAAGCGTTTCTTAATTTACGAGCACTTGAAGCAGTAAATGATTTGGAATGAACATTTCTCCTTCTGGAATATCTATCAGATTTTCGTCTGCATTGCCCAATTGGTTTTCGTTTATATTTGACTGAAGGCTTATTAATCTGTTGTTTTTTAACTACAGCTACATCTGAATTTTTTTCACAGCTTTTGTCATTACTTGTAGAGTCGCCCTGTACATCTTGGTTTTTAGACACATTATTTTGTGATTTTTTAATGGTATAAAATGTAGCTCTACTTCTACTTCTGTAAAGTCTAATAATATACTTTGGAAGGGTAGATCTTTTTGATGCTGGAGATACATCAGGTGAGATACATTCTTTAATTAAATTTTTATTTGTACAATTTATATTGTTATTATCAGAAACTGTAGATGATTGAGGTGAATTTATGGATTTAATACTATCCACTGATTCTTCAAGTTCTTGGCTAGTGTTCAGTTCTTTATTTAGATTTGAAAAATCAGGAGAAGAACCTAAAGAAGTAGATACTGAATCAGAATCATAGTTAGAATGAAGGGACAATGGTGGAGGAGATAATTCATCAATTTCTATATTTGATTTTGATTGCAAATTAGAAATTGGTTTTCTTAAAAGTGGAACTTTGTGGATTGATTTTAAATGTCTCGAAAGAGTTTTCATAGATTGGAATTCCTCATAACATAATCGGCATACTTTCCTTTTAGCTTTTTTTTTTATATCTGAATTACCTCTCTGATTTACAGAAATTTTATTAGTAACTGTCAAATCATCTGTATTAGAATATCCTGTCCTACAGTTACTTTCATCACTGTCAGATGCCATAATTAAGGGATTATCTGAAAATGCTTTCACTTTTACCATAATAGGATTATATATACTTGCAATATCTTTCTTTACATGGCAATCAGAATTTGAAAGAGTATTATCATTATCAGAAACTGATGACACTATATCATCCACAACTAATTTTACATCTTGCCCAAAATTGGTTGCACTTGAGGAACAGCATTCTCAAGTTCATATTGCAATAGGGATTCATTTTCAATGAATGAATCTCTGGTAAGATTAAAAGATTCCACAAAAGAACTAACTGGACTGTGAGATGGAAAAAAGGTTTCACTAATAGGAGTTGAATTTTTTATAGCATTTCCAAAGTCTACATCTTTTTCATTAGGAGCAGCATTTATGAATGTTTCAGTTTTCTCATTTGATGATTCATAGAAATTATCTAAAGATACATCAAAATCATCATCACACTGATAATCTTTTATTAAAGAATCTAATGAACTTGCTTCATTAACTGAAAGATTTCGGAGAATATCTGGTGAAGCAGTAAATGAATATTCCTTTTCATATGGGAGATCATTTTTATCATTCAGTAAATTTTCATTTGACGAAACTTGATTATTAATACTGGATATTTTACTTGACGATACTGATGGGTAATTATCTACAGAACAGGAGACTGTACCAGGAGAATATTTTTCCAGAGGAACATATGTAAAACCTGATATTTCATTATTATTTGGCTCATGCATGGTTTCACTAGACTTAATTACAGTAGTGATTCGTTGTGATTGAGATTCCCAATCAGGAGTCAATTCTTTTTTATCAATCTCACCGATTTTCATTGAATTTGATGTTGGATTCAAATAATCTGTTTCATTTACTGAGCTAAATGGCAGAGCATGTGCTGTATTACAAGAATATTGCCCAATTGCATTTTTCTTAATTTTTCCTTTATTATGTTTTGTAGCAATAAATTGTCTTTGGAGATTAAAATTTGTTTTTTCTTTTACTGAATTAAATTGATAGCTGTGGATTTCAGGCCTATTAATTTTAGGTTTCATATGTAAATCATTAGCTACAATATCAGACTCTAAATTAGCATTAATTTGAGTATTCTGAACTAAATTAGATTGATCATATTTAATAGCAGTATCTAGTACATCATAATTCTTCTTAGAAACAGAATAGTTGTCTTCTTTATCTAAAAAACATTTTTCACTACTATTACCTATAGGTAAATCAAAGTACATACTTTTTTTTTCAACTTCATTTGATGAATTAGTTGGAGAATTAATTAGAGATGTGTCACGCCAAGTTACAAAAGATTCATTTTCTTGATTTTTTACCAATTTTGAGGGAAGGGTGTTTTTTATCTTCTCTTTATTGTCACTAATAATATCATTTCCATATTGATTATGTAGAAATGATTTTGAAGAATTATTCCTCAACAAATCATACTGATCTGCTTGCTCAAAAATATTAGATTGATCACATAGTTTTTTTGAGAAAGCAGAGTATTCAGATTTGTCACAGTTCAATAATTGATTATTTGAAAGACTTTTTTCAGCAGTTGAGTCATTATTTTCATCAGTGAAAAGTGATGATTTTGAATGATGACTACGAAAAGTGCTGCTATTTACATTTAAAAAAGATGGAGAATGCTCATCATATGCATCATCACTTAGCTGAACAAAATTTTGTAAAGAGCTTTCAGAAGACAATTCATTCAAAGTTGAATCAATAGAATGTTGATTCCTTAAATGCTTTAATAAATTCTTCTCATAAGAGAATCCTCTTTTACATACTTGGCACCTGAATTTTTTGGGGATTATCTTTTTATTCTTCTCTACAATTACTGTATTTTGCAAGTACCCTGGATTAGACTGTTCATCCACACATTTTATGCTAGAGTTCAAATATGGTTGATCCGCTTTAGATTGAAATATTTGAGATCCAGATAAATCTCGATTATGTGAATTAATTAAATCATCAGTACCAGAACAAGAAAATACACTGTTCTTGTTTATCCCTTCCTCCCCTACAAAATTTAACACTATCGATTGGAAAAATAGTTTTGTTAGTGCATGCCTTAGGGACAGAAATGGGCATTTTCTGAACAACTGAATTTACTTGTGAGGAATTAGTCATTGTACATATAGTTGAAACTTGACAGGACAAAGACCTAGGATGTAATTCATTTTGCTGAATATTACATTCAAAATCTTCCAACCGATGACTTGTATTCATATGTTTAATCATATTAGCTTTTGATGTATACTTCTTATCACAAACATAACATTTGTAAGTTGGCATCAAATTAGTTTCACAATGAAAATTATGTAATTTTTTATCTGCGTTTTGCATTACCTGTAAAGAAGATGAGGACTGTTTGTTAATCAGTTTTAATTCAGATGATTTATCTATGTTATCATTTGAGTAAAACTGAAATTTTTCTTCCTGATGCATAGCTTTAGGATTGTTATTATAATGAAATGGTTTATTATAAACACCAATATTAACATGTAAAGCATCAGAAGTTGACAAACAAGTACTCGTGTCAACATCCTCTTGCAGCATTTTTGATAAAAGATGTGGAAAATTCTTGTTCTGCTCAGAATTTGGCGAAGAGATGACAGTCTGATCCAAATCTGAATTAAAAGGCACTTGAAGATGTTCACTATGTTTTTTAAAAACATGTTGTTTCATATAATTTTCAGTCAAAATTTTACCACAGTATCGACATGGCACTGTAGGACTTTTTTTTTTAGAAGGTACTTTACTTTCAATGTGAGGTATATCAAAATTGGTTACAGAATGGTTTTTATCATTTTCAGCATTACCAGCTTTTATTTGAATAGCGGGGTTCAAGTGAATTTTGATCTTCCCTTTGGTAGAGGTTTATAAGCTTCTTTTACTTATATTTTCATATAAGTTTGGGTCAAATTCAAACACCTGACTTGGATGTATATTATTATTAAAACTCTTGGTAGAATTATTAACTGAAATATTTTCAAATAATCTTTCATTTTCAGATTTATCTTTTATTTTGGTATTTTCTCCTACGTATTCTTGTGAATTATATTTTGACTTAACATTAAGATCTTGACTAATACAAGAATGATACATATTAATATGCTGTTGCATATCCATATCAAAACTCAATTTTAATTTACATATGGGGCAGATAAGAAAATTGTTTTGTTGTAGGGCACTATTAATGCCATGAGAACTATCAATTTTTTATTGCCTGAATGTTTTGATCCCCATAATCTACACTTTTTGAACATTTATCTGTTTCAAATATCGGGCCTGAATATGCATAGTTTTCATGATTTTTGTTTTACTAATAGATCATTTGCTACGTTTCTTTTTTGCTGTAACTCAAAAATTTTGGAAGGTTTCTTCTCAAGCTTTTTATTTCCATATTCCGAAATTTTAAAACTTGCTTTGCTTTCATTAGTATTATTATTACTAAATGAATCAAGGCTAAGATTATTTAGTGATTTATCAAAACTACTCCTTTCATTTGTAAAAGTTTCTATTTCTGATGGTTTGCCTTCAATTATGTCATAATCTAAAGAACCTCGATCACATATTGCACCAAAATTTGAGGAAAGGTTATTAGAAAAATCAACTTCTCTAAGCATCTCGGATAAGCTTCCTGGCATAGGAGCATTAGATGATTGTTCATTTTCATACATATTTAATATTTGACTATTTTTTGAAATACTTCCATCTTCAGTTGGTTTATAGAAACTTTGTTCACTGTTATCCATTAAACTTAAAAATTGGTCAAAAATTTGATTTGAATTTTCTGTATTGATTTGTTTCCAGTCTTTAGAATCCCAACCAACACTATTTGTTATTTCAGTATTTTGCAAGGTAGATGTTTGTTTAGGAGAAACCTTTTCTTGATACACATGTCTTTTTTCCATTCAGTACTTCATTTGATGAAGATGGTCAATACGAGTTTTCATTAATGAATCTGGATATGACGCCTTAGACATTACTTGAGGGTTACCAGTATCATTTATTCCTTGAAAACTTCTTGATTGAAGAAATTGATTACCACGAACACTACTTTCAACCTACAAATATAATTAAATATCAGTATCACAAACATTTAATCACTAAGTTCACAAAAAAAAAAAAAAGAAAAGAAACATTTTTACGGACCATATTGTAATCTAAATAATAATAACCTACACAACTATAATACTTAGGAAGAATATTTAATTTTTATTACACTCATACATCATATTAACAATAAATATCAAGTTATGTTCACAACAAACTGAAATTAAAAAAAAATTTAACAGAACTTTTTAAAAAATTTAAGATACTTTTATTATTTCCTTAATAAAGATCCAGATTATCTGCACACAGCGATGCTGTTAAATTAGCGATGATATACCATCATGTATTAACTTTTATAATTCAGATGATAGAATTGTTTTTTGTTTTTTTTTGTATGTAAAGAAAATTAAATAAAAGAGAAATATCAGTACTTTTCAAAGTGTTAATTAATGTTTTAATTTATTTTTTTATTGCATGTTTTAATATTTTTTTCAATTTGTTACATTTTTTTTTTCTTTGAAAAACAAAATTACAATTTGAAATTTATACAGATATGTACACAAATTAGTTACATTTGCCCAAATGCTCACTAGAATTACATAAATACATACAACTAAATTATTTATTCAGTGGCAACTGAGCAGTTAAAATTAATTTCTTAGTAAAAAAATGGATAAACTTTTGAAGTAACTAAAAATTAAGTATAAAATACCAATATAATGTAAAATAGAAGAAATATTATACTTCATTTTATAATGCCGAAGCAGGCTGGAAGAAAATAGCATATTAAAAATCAATTTTTTTTATGCATTTAAATATTTATTTATTATATTATACACTCAACTGTAATACTTTGAAGAAAAATTAATTTGCTTCTGATAAAAATAATTCAAATTTGAAATTATTTATTAAACATACTAAAGAAATGTAATAAGGAATAAATTAAAAAATTAAATTTTAATAAAACAGATATAAAAATCACTTAATTAAAATAAATTTAAGTAATTAAAATAACTAATAATTAGCTTAATTATAATTTATTTTAATTAAGTAATTAAAAAATTATAACTTAACTTTTTTTAATACAAATAAAAAATTCACTATTTATGTATTTTAAAACAAATAATTTATCTCAGTAGATATAACCAAAATCCAAGCAGTTAAGGAAAATAACAATTAAGAATTAATTTCAGCAAAAGCTGTCGATTTGCACGAAGTTTTGATGATGATAATATCAATATCTATAAATATAAATGACATCAGCATATGAAAGAATAAAATAGAAAAAAAGAAAGCATGGACAAGTAAAGTACAATTAGTCTATATAAAAAAAAAAATGTCAAAAAATAGAATTTTCTATGCAAAAACCGTATGTCACACTGTATTTTATAGTTTTCTTTTTTAAATTGCTTCTGTAGTGCTTGATCTTAACTTATTAATGTACAGCAGAAAAAAAAAGGGAATGGCTAGGAATACACCATTAATAACTTTTGTAATCATCATAAGATTTTCACATAAGCGATATAGTTGGAAATAGCTCAAAAGGAAATAACTTATATATAAATAAAAGTAGGTTTCATTTACTACCTTTAAAAACTATAGCAAATTATGAATAACTCTATCAAAACATAAATTAAATTAAATATAACTTATTAATTAATATTTTTTTAGAGTATTTGAAGGAAAAAAAAAAAACCTTTCTGAATAGGAAATATTGGTTTCAAAAACTCATCATAATCAGAATTTTTTTGAAGATATTTTCCTAGATAAGAGAACTTCAAAAATATTTACACAGTAATGCATCGTAAAAAAAAAGGAGGAAGGGGTGGAAAAAAAAAGAACACAATACTTACCTCACTGTTTAGTTGCTTAATTTTAATTGTGCTTGAGTAGTTTTCATGTGGGTCAACTTCAAATGTTGAGTGGCACATTTGTGATGAATTGCAGTTCGTAGAAATTTGATCATTATGTGATCGTACATTTGCCATTGAATAAGCAGTTTCTCTTTCATTTGAAAAATGGAACCATGAGGCAAACTTGAATTATATTCAGTACGTGGTGGATTGACTGTGGAGTTAACACTTACAATAGATGAAGGCGATGAAACATTAATAAACTGCTGATAAGAAGATTTAACAACATTAGTATTCTTCATTTGTAAGGAGACACTAGCATTTGAATGAGAATAATTTCTCTGACTGTTATATGATGATGTAAGCTTAGTTTTTAAAATTGATTGCGAAGATGTACTATTTGTATCATTGCTGATGGAATCATAACTACGCGAATGTGAATAAGTAGAAATTTTATCTGAAGGCATATCAATAGTTTTTGAGTAAGGATTGGCACACCAAGATTCACTTACACGTGCATCATGACTAGGATGAAACTGTGAGCTTTGGTTGTTTATAGGGCTACAAGGTTGAGTTGTAGGCAACCATTGATATTTCGTAGAATCTAATAAATGATTTTCAAGTTGCTGGTTATTGGAATAATTCAATCCACTACCTGTTACAGTCCCTTGGCATTTATTTTCAGGAAAACCATGAAATGACAGTTGAGATTTCATAACTGGAGAGTTAATTTCTTTTTCACTATCAATCTTTCTTTGTCTTGATAAATCCTCATGAGACTTTGTTTTCAAAGTTGATTGTAAAGCTGGTCTGTGATAAATATTTTTCATGGCTGAAGAAGCAATACTGTTAGTACTTTGAGCATGGAAAGATGTTTCAGTATTACTGGGCAAGGTTCTGTTCGATTGATTACTTATAATCACAGAAGAAGAAATATTTATATTAGGAATAGTTAATGTTCCCTCCTTACAATTATTATTGGATTGAAAAGTCATCACAGTATCACTATAATTTGGTTTTTCAGGTATAATCAAATTGGAATTTCCATTATGTTTGGAAAGTTTACAATGATAAAGAGGTTGATTTGGAGAATGAGATCTAATTTGAGGTCTTTCTTTTATTTGAGAAGTATGTTTAGTATGCTGAATAACAGAATTCTTGTCATGGATAATTTTTCTGGCTTCAGAAGGTGTTATAGTGATTACACCTTGAGCTTTTACATTTGTAGAGGGTAAAGACACAGGCTGATCTTTCAGAAATGATTCTGAAAGTGGTTGTGAAAAAGCTAAGTGTGAATTCTGTAACTGGAAACTACATGAATTTTTCTTTTCTTCAATAACACTTGAATTAACAACATTTGTTTGATTTCTCATGTCTGGAGTTAGATCTTTTGTGCTTTTGGGGTGCATTTCAGGAACTGGTTGAAATAAAGTATTAGATAATTTTGATGCAGTTTTCGGCATTGAATGTTTTTGTACATCTAGTTCTGAGAAACCTGTTATTTGGTTCTCTTGAATAACTAATGTAATTTGCTTAGTTTGATCAGATAATGAAGCAGTAAGTGATTCAGGATTATTTTTAGATGAGCTGTGTGTAAGAGAATTGGGATTTTCAATATTCTTTTGATTCATATCAGCATGTTTTTCATCAAGTGTTGAGGATAAAACATTTCTATTAACTCCTTCAGTTGGTGAAGAATAAAGTAATGCATTATTGACCTGTTGTTCATTTAATGGCAATAGTCTTGAATTTACATATTGGTTCAAAGATTCTTCAGGCAGACTAGATACTGTTGACTGACTTTTAATAGAATTACCTGTCAAAGACTTTCTGATCACATTTTCTAGATTTTCATTAAAACTTTTAGCATTTAATTGAGAATTTGATAGAATATTCATATCAATATTTGGTTTATTCATTGTCTTTTTCTCACTAATTTCTTCACTATTTTGCTCTTCAATATTTATTTTGCTGCCACTACTTTCATTTGCATTTCCTAAATCATTCTTGACAGACTTAATTTCTTTTTTTGATCCAGTTTCTTTGTTCATTAAGCACTATCTCATTGGGATCAACATCATAAATTTCATCATTACTTATCTCAACATCAGATTCATTTGGAGGAATTTCATGTAATTTTAAATAATTATCAAGTTCATTAATATTTTTCCAATCAAAGACATTGTATTGAAATTTTATGTCTCGAACATTTTCCAAAACAGTAACAAAATCATCTAAAATAGAATTTGAAACATTTTTTATACCATCAATTAATATTGGATGAGTAAAGCCATCAGACTTAATGGTTTTGGAACTAGAAAATTCTGTTGAAAAATTATTAGAGTCTGAATTTTGACTATCTCTCAACAACTTTTGTGCCAAATATTTTAAAGCAGCTAATCTTTTAGGAGTTGGTCTTAAAGAAAAGGCACTGAAAATACATTCTCTAGCAACTTTTGAATCTGATTTAAAAAACAGTGATGAAAGTTTAATAAAAGTATTAGCTATGTGAATTTCAAGAGAGTTAGCATCCAAAAGTGCTCCCGAATGTCGCTTGTTTTCAAGATGATTGATATCAATGGTTAATCCTCGTACATAAAATTCAATAATGAGCTCAATGCATTTCGTTCCATACTGCAAGAAGAATTATTTTAAAAAATGAAATGAAAATAATGATATTACAAATTTAAAATATATATATATATATATTTGACAGATCAAATATAAAATTGTACACCTATCATAACATAAAAAACTTAGCACAGAGAAAAGAAAAAAATACATTACATGCTACAGTTTCACTGTTTTTTAAATAAAAAAAATATGGTCTATAATTTCACATGCAAATCAAAATACCACTGTCAGGCAATGTATATTTATAATCATTTATAAAATATTCTGTACAATAACATTTGATTAACCACAATTATTATTTTAAAAGTAATTGCTGGAACAATTTTAACATTTTATTTTTTACTCAAAATATACATGAACAAGTTTTCTTACTAAAAAAAAAAAGCATTATAAATATATGTATATCTATATATAGATACATACACTGGTGGACAAAATTAAGAGATGGAAGACATTTTCCCAAATATCTAAAAAAAACTGAATATAAATAAATGAAATTTGGTATGGATATAGCTTATTCCATGATAATAAAATATGCAAAACAAAAATGTAGTCTGAACTTAAGGATAAAAGATGACAATAAAAGTGAGGCTTGTACAGTGTGTGTTGCCTCTAGTATAGTGCATGGTCACCCCTGACAGACAGACAGCATGCACAACGAGTATGCATGCTGTTAATAGGGCTTGTGGAGGACCCTCCCATTCTTCCACCAGAGCAATTTTTAACTCCAGAATGGTTCTGGGGGAAGGTTGGCGCATCGCATAGCTCTCCCAAGAGCATCCCAAGCATGTTCAATAGGATTCAGGTCAGGGGATTTGGCTGGCCAATCCATTCGTTGAATATCCTCATTTTCCAGATACTCATCAACCATGAGAGCCCTATGTGGTCGAGCATTGTCGTCCATAAAAATGAACTCAGGGCCAACAGCGCCCATGAAAAGACGCACATAGGGTTCTAAGACCTCCTGCCTGTACCTCTGGGCATTCACGGAACCATTGTCAAACACATGGAGCGGTGTGCGGGTATCTTGCATGATCCCTGCCCAAACCATGACTCCTCCACCAGCATAATGGTCCCTTTCGATAATATAGCTAGGATGGCATCGGGTTCCAGGTTCCCTCCATATCAATAACCGTCAGAATCAGGTTGTAAACAGAATCTGGACTCATCGGTGAAGAGAACATTAGCCCATTGAAGCTGTGTCCAATTTTGATGTCTGCACCATTCTGCACGCGCTCTTTTGTGGGAGGGAGGGAGTGGGATGCAAATAGCGGGCTTCCTGGCATATAGCCCTCTTTCATGGAGTCTCCTGGAAACTGTCTTACTCGAAATTGATGTTCCTGTAGCAGCCGCGAGGCCCTAGACAATTGAGTGGCTGTAGCCGTCCTCTGGCGCTTAGCTGAAAGGAACAAATACTGGTCTTTGGCCATTGTAGCCCTCAGGTGACCTTGTCGTCTGCATACTGTCCGACTAGTTTTAAATTGACTCCACAAATTGGAAATGACGCTTGGTGCTATATCCAATTCCTAGCAACCTGAGCTTGGGACTGGCCTGCCTCAAGTCTACCCACAATTCTCCACCTCATACCTTCGTCTAAATGATGTCCACTCATTTCACCTAAAAACCAGCAAGAAACAACAAGATTATTCAAAAAATTCACTAAAATCTGCAACTGTGTTGAAGAGTGGAATGAGATGAACAGCTCGATTCGGACCAGCTTTTATACCTTCTGCTGGCTTAGAAACGCCCACAAGAATACGTAAACTTATTTTAGGGCCAATAGCTCTACAGTGACCATATATGGCAATCAACTATCCAGGTTTTGTGCGGTATTTTTAGAGAAATGTGCGAAAATGCTTTCCATCTCTTAATTTTGTCCACCAGTGTATATAATATATATATATAATGAAACACAAGAAAAAAAAAAAATAAATATTTACATTCTTTCAATACAATTCTATGGTTGAAATTTAATAGAATTCAAATATTGAATTTTAAATCTCAACTATAACATTTAATTGATATTTAGAAATTTATAATAATTATAGGTTGTATTATATAAAAAAATATTCTAAATCTTTATTTCACCAATTTCCTAATTGATTAAAAGAGTTCATATTAATAAATTATATACCCCCTGTTCAAACCATTCATGAGTAGGAAACCTTTAAAGTCACAAATATTTTTATCATTTAACATTACAGAAGATCACCAGTTATCCAGATCAAATGAAGGGGGTGGGTGGCAAACAAAATGAACAATTATTCAGATTATTCTGAAAATATGAATATTTTTTTCCAGGAACAATAAATATTGAGAATTGCCATCGTTGACTGTCCATGGATTTTACTGAGAACTATGTGCAGCGATTGCTCATATGCATATGAGTCCCCAGTCCCACGGAGTCTGCCACTATCTGTGTAAGTTTTAGTAATATTCTGTTCATTCTTCCTTTGTTTATACCTTCTTAAAAAGAAACAGATTGTTTATCGTTACCAGAAAAAATGAAAATTATAACATTTACACCAGAGAGTGATTGGTAAGCAGTAAATTGAGATGTATAGTGTTGGAACATCAACAATTTTGAACATTTAAAAAAGAGATCTTTTAAATTTTGTTTGCCAATGCTATTGAACTAGTTGTGAGAACCAACAGTTAGTGAGGCCTTTGCTTGTTTTGATACAGCACTAAAATGGAAAGAGCAGTAGCCTTAGTGTGACTATATATAATTACTAATGTAGTCAAACTTAACATAACTGAAAAGCAAAATCAACATAGTTAGTTAAAAGCAACATGTATTCAAAGAATAAACAAGAAAATAACCAATACAAGAAATAAATAGCGATATGATGAGAAAATCACAAACAAAAAATTTGTAAAATATATGAAGTTAAGAGTAGTAGAGTAGGTAGTATCAATCTGGTAGGAAACCAATAAGGTCTGTAATTTTGACGAAGAAAAGAAAATAAGGAGAAAACAAAAATCACTGTATTATTTTAGGGACGTGACACCAGTACATATTTAAAGGCTATGCGTCCATAAGGGGTTCCAGCAATATTTTAATACAGAAATTCTAAATATTGCCTTTGATGTCATTAAAAATATATGTTAAAAGCAAATTGCATTTCCTGTCAAGCTCAAGAAATAACCCTTGTTTTCATCAATTATCCAAATCAGGACTAGTACCCAATCAATCCAGATAATTGGAGTTCTACTATATTACAATTAACTCATATTAAATATAACACATGAAAAAAATGATAAATTATCATGTAAATTCACAAAATGCAAGTCTAAAATTTAATAAAACTAGTTATTAGCTTTAAATTCTGTAACTTACATGTTTATGAAACACATCAACAAACAGGTAGAAATGAGCACTTGTAGGGGCATTTTGCGAGATTAATACATGTGCGTCTTCAACAATTTTTGAGAGAGGAGACTGGGTTTCTTTGTGCATAAGGCAGAAAAACCTGAAAAATGCTATGAAAAAAATATTGCATAAATAAGACATTTATTCTGTAGTAGTTTATTTTTACATTATTGAATTAAACAGCTTTTATTTTTTTTGTTATGGAAAAATAATTCAACAAAATAAAGGAATCAAAATTTAAGTTCCCCTGGTTTGAAGTTCACTGAAATTTAACTTAATTAATTATTAAATTAATGCAACTGCCACACCACTTTTTCTTCCAGTCATCACACTTGCATTATTGCATCTAAATGCAATACAGTTAGTCAATGGAATTTTTGCTTAACTCTAATGAAATTATAACAAATAACCAGTACTGTAACCCTTTTAAAGGCATAAGAGATAAACTGCTTCTAACTTCCTTGGTGTTATAGTTAAAATATGTAACAACTGGATACAATTTTTGATTGTTGTTGCCCCTATCTGTTGATGATTGTTAATTCGACTACAAATAGAGATTTAGGCTCCTTAGCTACTAATTTCATAATGGTTGCTGCTTTAGTTCTACCTGCGCCAAAGTGCTGTGCAATCTTAGAAATATTTTTTTTTTTAAAGAGAGCCTATGTGATCAGCATTAGATATAGGCAAATTATGTAGAATCCTGTTTATTCATTTAAGGTTGAATAACACTAGTGCTAATTAAATTTTTTTTACTTTTACTCACCATATTCGATAGATGTTAAGCGGACTTGGCATGAGTAATTACAATTATCCCAATGTGCTATATTAATGTTGGTACCACAATCTGTACAATGTGTACTTTTCTGGATTTAATTATGCAAGAGAATTCCTGGCATAACACTTTTGGAGTAGGGTATTTTTTTTTGATTTATCACTAAATTTTAAATATAGAATCGCACATGTATCTAAGAATATAATCAACCCAAAGCAAGACACGTGCAAATGCAACAGCAAATATCAGAAAGTGTTTATTTCGGTAGGTAGGAAAAAGATCAGCATGTTTTTGCCCCTAGATTTAGATCTTGGCCTATCCTATTATCTAGATCTTGTAATTTTCCGATGTATATGGGGATAACTAAAATATTTAAGTTTATGGATACTATGTCTTCTATATGGAAGACAAAAAAGATAGTGCAATATGTTTTATTCTAAATATCACTAATGGAATTTATCTCGTTCCGGTCATTCATCTGCCCTTGTATTATCTATAACATCCTTATTACAAAGAATGAAAACAACAAAGAAATATTATTCGCAGTGATATTGTTTGTACATAATCGAGTCTCACAAGACTGTTTTGCACAGTCATAAATACTGAATGGCAAATAGTGGCTTACTAGATACCTATCTACCAGGAAATTATTGATAATACATTTGCACAGCTCCTCGTCCATTTCAGTTACCAGTGCCATAAATCAACTGTATCTCAGTCAATTTCTGATACTTTTAACTAGCCATGTTACTCACAAGGCATTCATGGCTTGAATGAAGACAAATCAATTTGCTCAACTTGAGTGTTTATTAAAACATCCTGTAATTGCCACGGAAGATATTTGTGATTCCATGTTCCTATATGGCTTTTGATTCTTTTGTATTTTGGTTGTTTCATTTGGACATGTTAATTTGAATCTCTCTCTCTCTCTCTATATATATACAAGCATAAGAAATTTACTAATTTTGAAAAGTTTACTATAATCAATTTAAATATATTGAATTTACTGATTGTTAAAAATATAACTAATACAATTAAATATATTTCAATTTCATAAATAAAATGTTAAATATATATAGATACACACACACACACATATAACTTAGCAATTATATCTTGCACATTCATAAAATAATTTCCAATATATTCAAACTTAGATTTGTAGCAGGCTCAATTATATCTATCAATGGCACTCTGGTTATATCTTCAATAAGTGATAAATACTGTTTTATATAAACTTAAAATTAATTGAATGAAAAAAAAAAATAACTATTTTGCACTGATTTTCAAGAGAATGACTTTTAAATGACTAATAATTTATTATAGCGTTTAGTTAGGCATGTAGAGCATTATTTTTAAATTAGATATAATAAAGCAATGCAAATCATTAAAAATGTTGGCTGTATAAAATGCTCACACAATACATAAAAAGTAATACACTGTTTATTAAGAAATTATAAAACTTGCCTAAAATGAATGCTCATATTTTAATTTCAGTAACTAATACCAAATTGTCAATCATTTTCTTTAAATCAATTAAAACAAAAACTAATAAATGGAATAATAATGAAAAATCACTCCTTACTTTGGTGCAACAATATTGTGTAGATTGTGTCAATTCTATCATGATGAAAATTTTGATTAATGTCCTCGCAAATCTATATTTTCTGAGCCCTTCCTCCATAATCTACACAAAATTTCCGTTCTTTCACAACATTTAAGCTTTTCAATCTAGAAGAAATACATAATTTTTAAATACAGTATACTAGAATTATTTTTTAAATTTCACTATAACATTCCATTTACATATAAAATTCAAATGAATTTCCTAAGATTAAGGATACAGGGTGTTTCATATTGAATGGGACAAAAAAAAAAAAAAACCTTTTTGTGAATGCTGTAATTACTTAATTTTTATCAATTTACAGTGAAACTATGGCTATCCAAGTTTCTATAGATGTTCAATGTGTACCTCTGCAGGGGACGTATGCAATATTGCAATTCCTGTCACATTAATAATAGAATATCCTGTGTAAATATCAGCTGCTGCAAGTCCTGGGGAAACGGAGGATAACAAATCCATAGGAAAAATTCACAAGGGGTTAGGTCTAGGGAGCTTGGTGACAATGGCATATTGTTGGATCCAGCGATGGAGTAGATTATGGTTCAGATACTGGCATACATTTTTATGCCAATGTAGTGAACTTTTATTGAAGAATAATGCCGAGAACAGCTTCTACCAACAGAGGGAACAACCACTCATAGCATATCTTGGTAAAAACAATCATTAATCCCTTTTTCCATGAAGAAAAAAAGGATTTCTGTGTCATTTCCAGAAATCGTTATCTTTGGAAAATCTCCATTACACCATGTGGATTTTCCGACCCCAAAATCATAAATTATGATTATTAATTTTTTTTGCCAGAAACATGAAAAATTGGCTTCCTCCATAAAACACAAGTCTGTTTGCAAACCATATACTTCCATCTTATCCTGCAAATGATCACAGAAAGCTTTATGCAATAGTTTGTCAGAAGGCTTTAATGCCTTCACCATCTTAAAGGTATATGGTAGGAATTGTAGACGTTTCCATAACACAAGTTACACTTGTATGAAGCACACAAGAGTTCAGAACTGACTCAATAGGTTAATTTTGTAAAAATATTTAAAAATTTTTTTAATCACTTCGATTTTGATTGCTGTTCATCTTGGGCTAGTTTTCTTTTTCAAACATCTCGTGTTCTGAAATGAAACTGTTCCACTGGCCATTTGATGTTATGACTATGCAATGGCTCTTTAACAAATTTTGTGCAAAAATGTCTTTGAATGACAATAAAACGATAATGTTTTGGTGTATTCCAAAACAAAGCATGTTTTCTCCTGCATAGATGGAACTATTTTGATTAACAGTACATCTAGCAGCAATTCCATAACCAAAAGAGTTTTTGCTGTTGCAGGTATGTTTGTAGTTTCAGAATTAATTTATTTAGGCTAAATAAATCAATTACAGAATTTTTACTATACTATTCTTTTTGTCCCATTCAATATGAAACACTCTGTATATAATTATTAATGTTTTACAAATGTTTATTTTTTACCATTTCTACTACTGTGTCAAAAAGTAAGACCAATTTTCAATTTAAAATTCCCAGGGCTTTATGGAATTTTAATTATTATTTTTTTCTTTTTAGGCACTGTCCTTGACATCTGTGTGAAATTTGGCATCAAAGTATTCATTAGTGTTTGAGTTACGCTTGGCATTGCGAGACATTAAAACTGATTCCGGCAATTAATTGAACAAAGAACTTGCATTAAATTTGTTTGCGGAAACGTTTTGAATGTTGCAGAAGGTAATCGGAAAGAATTGTTTAGAAGTGGTACAAACAGTTCAAAGACAGAGAAACACATTGAAGGTGAAGAGCCCTCTGGTCGACCATCAACCTCAACCGACAAAACTCACATCCAAAAAAAAAAAAAAGATTTGATGCTTGCAAACCGTTGATTTACAATTACAAACCTTGCTGATGATATTGGAATTTCAAAAGGATCGGTCAATTCCATTTTGGGCCTCAAACGCATCAAATGTCAATTGGTACCGAAAATACTGAATGTGCCAGTTTACACTGCATTGATTTTTTGTGACTTTTTTCGCCAAAAATGACACTCATATCATTCCACAACCACTGTATTCACATCGCGCGATTTCTGGCTATTCCTTAAAATCAAAAGATTCTACATGAATGGCTGCGTGCTTTGAAGGCCATTCCTGCAGATGACTTTTTAGCATGCACTGAGAATTGGAAAAACGTTGGCATAAGTCTGGAGGTCTGGATTATTTTGAAGGCGACGAAATAAATTTGAAAGAATAGAGTTTTTGAAAGAAAAAAAAAATAAAAATAATTGTTCTTACTTTTTATGGGCAAAGTTGTAAATCTAAGTGATTTGCTAAGATACTATTACAAGTAAATTTTTTTAGTCATTACTGCAAGATTCGGAAAATAAAAAAAAAAAAGTTAATAAAGATTTATTCATTAAC
Organism: Caerostris extrusa; assembly: GCA_021605095.1. Taxonomy (NCBI): domain Eukaryota; kingdom Metazoa; phylum Arthropoda; class Arachnida; order Araneae; family Araneidae; genus Caerostris; species Caerostris extrusa. Next base: position 36,750 of record BPLR01010581.1, on the reverse strand, counting down.
TTTTTTTTTTACATGTTTAAAAACATGAACTGTTTTATATATATATATATATATATATATATATATAAAGCATCAGGTATCTATAAATATACCATTAGAGACTTGCTATGGCTATATTTTCTAACTTAAACTATAACAATTTAAAGATTTTTTTTCTCTTTATTTATTTTTTTTGCACATCAGATATATCAATCATTATAAAATTCTGTGGTCATCTGGCCATCATTATCATTAGCAAGGTTATTGAAAAATATGACAGAAGTTTTTATTGTATTAATTTTTAATTTACTTCACACCTATTACAATATTTGCTAATACATTGTAAAAAAAAAAATATATTTGCAGATGAAAGGTGAGAAGAAATTATTAGCAATATTTAGATATTAATGATTTCATCATTTAAATTATTTTATATTATTCAAGATCTTAAGCATTTAATTCTATACCTGTATATATTCATCAAATATATAATAAACATAAAAAAAAAACTGAAAATTCTTCATTCTTTTTTTTTGTTACCTAGCAGCACCAGGTCATATCTGATAGTATAGTATAGTATAGATTTTAAAAATATTTCATAAAATAAATTTTGATAAATACCTATAAGAATAATATTGACCGAGGACAGTGTTAAAATACTTTAATAATTATAGTATGTATTATTATCTATTGAATTACTTTTATATATATATATATATATCAATTTACCAGTTTAAAAATATTATATTTCTTGCAGAGAATAAAAGAGTATAGAATTTTTACATACCATCAATACAGATACAGCAATCAGTTTTAAAAATGAGTATCAGAATATTATGGATTAATTATTTTACAGATCAATAAGAATTTTTAAATAAAAATTATAGTAAAATAATTTGATCACAATACCTCATCAATAAGATCATTTATGTTCAAGTCCTCTGCAGTAAGCATATACCAATCTATTGTTGAATGACCACCTATGCCTCCTTTATCTGAAGACGCATTCTTGAAGCTTTTACGTATTCTGCTATGATACAAGAAAGATGCTCGTGCCAGAGACATGGCATCCTGTTTTCTATTTTCATTATACAGTGTATGAACACGAGCTAAAACAATATCCTCTGGTTCAAGTTCAAAATATTCTTGGACTAAAAAAAGAATAAAACATTATTGATAAGTATATAAAAATAAACCATTTGTTGATAGTTTGTTAAGAGTAATTATTTAATATTCATATTGTTGTATCGTTTTTTTAAGCCTTTGACTAATAAAAGCAAATTTTCATAAAATAAAATTCATTGTGATTAACAATTAGATAAAATTTATTAAATGAATAAGAAACAAGAAATTTTTTTAAAAAAATATATCAGAAAGAAATAATTTGACATTTAAAAATTAAAGTTGTAGATTACTATAAATAATACTCTACAGGAATATTCAATTTACTATCTAAAAGACATAGAAGAAAAAAATGAAATATATATATATATATATTACCTTGTTTATCTTTCATTACTGATAGCCTTCCATCATATAATTCTTCCCAACAGAAAAATTTATTTCTCCATGGATTTTCCACAATGGTTAGGAGAATTTCATATATTTTAGCAACTTTGTCATTTTGAGAAATTCTTCTATGATATTCCTTAAAAGCATATATCAAATCTGATTTTTACAATATAGCCACTTTGGTGAAAACATCAATAGTAGGGTATTTCTAGAAGAAACAATTTAAATACTTAAAATATAAAATAAAATATTGATTAGGACATAAAAAATAACTATTTTTATCACCTTTAGAAGTGTTATTCATAAAAGTTTGCCACATCGCTCAATTTTTTTTTTTTTGGGATCATATTTATGTTTTATTTATTTATTCAATCAAATACTAACACCTATCTGTTCCAAGCAATAGACTAATTTCTACACAGTTTAGAATAAAATAATTTTAAATATAATTTTTGTTAATTATTAACATGTGATTTTTATAATAAATGTTAATAATAAATATTAGTTATTTTTTTAAAAGTACATTCTAATTTAAAACTGCTTGAAAAAACAAAGAAAAAAATTAATTAAATCATTATTTAAAATCATAAAATTTCAATAAAAGCTGAATTAGAATATTTAAAAGCATGTTCTTTCTTCAAATTTTAAAAGTGGCTTAAAACAAAAATAAGTTTTAAATTCATAAGTAGTTGAAATAAAAGAGAAAAACTATAAAAAGTGAGCAGGCCATAAAGCCTATTGCATAAAATTTTAGAAAAAGCACATAATTGTTTTAAAAATAAATGGGAAATCTAAAAACACAAACCTATCTATAAACTAAAAACTGGTAGGATTATTGATTCTGCAAATAAAAACTAAATTATCAAAAGTATTTAGAAATTTATATCTCACCTTAATAAAACAACATACTCCCGTGTAAGAGTCTTTGGAGACTTCATAGACATAATCCATGATTCAGTTAAAGTTCTTTCTTCAATAAGTATAGAATCAGTATTCTGAAAAATTAAGTTAAAAAAAGATATTTAACCCCAAGAAGTATTTTTCATAAGTGAATAAGATGTAGATTCTTATTCCGAAAAAAAAATTTAATATCAAAAGTCGACAATAAAAATTTGGTTCTGTCAGAATTGAAAATGGATTTGGAAAATTTCATTAATGTTTGAGTAATTAATGAAAAATATGTTTTACAGAAAAGTCATACAATGAGAAATTTGCAGAAAATAATTGTTCATTAATTTAACTAGCTAATCTTTTTTATACACAAGATACTGCATTCTGCAAATGATGATCTTTGTTACTGTGCATGTACTATTAACTTTGGATGTTTGTAATATATATTAATATCATTATTTATGTACATCAGATTATATTATTTATGTAAATAGAATAAACAGCGATAAAATTTACATTCAAATTTTAGCATAATTTCATAATCTTTTAGCATCTGGTATTTATTTAGTTACTAAAAATTAAGTCTAATGAATTATTATTTATAAATATTTTTATTACATTATGCATGTTTTTAGCTTATTATTAGTGTATTAAGCCTAGAATTTGTGTATTTCATTACTAGAATGCATCTTGCTTTGGTTAATTTCTCAGCAATATAAGTAATATAAAATTAATAAGTATTAAATTCATATAAAATTAGTGTTAAATTTTAGAGTGGTTATATTGTAAAAATTGAGGTGTTCCCAGAAAGTTTTTAATATTAGAATTTAGAAATAAAATTATTTAAAATTAGTATGTAAAAATGTTAATTGTATTAGTGTAATTCAAGTGAAAATTCTGAGGTTTACAAGGGTCCCCCCATAAGTTTGTAATAATTGAATTTAAGTAATATTAAAAAAATAATGCAATTCTCCAATAAATTTTTTATAATGTCTGCATTTTCAGACCAAGGACCACCAATTAACAGAAGAAACACCAGTAAAAGATAAGTTTTTCCCTCCCTCTTCCTTAGTCATTTTTTGCCTGAGTTCCACATTATAATTTCCAGGAAAGTAAGTGGGGGAAGGAGCTTGAAAACCACACAAAATGTGAGGTTGGAAGGAATTGGCAGTATGAAAGCCAAAATTGTAAAAAGAAGAAACCCAATAACACAGAGTACATTGAATTTACATCCCATAAGGCATCTAATATTTTATTTAAAATTCATAATTATTCTCTCTATTGCCTAATTTTTAAGGAAATAGTTTTCCTCTATCACCCGAATGCTCATAATTTATTTTCTAAAAAATTAAGAACATTTCAGAACAGAAACCTGCAGTATTGATATATAATACTGTTATAAAAAACATCTAATATAAAAATACGTTATTTTACATATTGTAAATGTAATATTTGCAACATATATAAAACTATGTTTCACTGTATAAAAAAAACCTTTTATATTTATCAGCATAAAAGTAGTAATATTATTTTTAAAATATTTCTCCAACAGTAATTCTATTTGAATGATATGTTTAACACTTAATACCTTTCAAACAATTTGATAAATTATATATTCAGCTTTGACCTCATTTTTTAAATTATTTTTCATTTCACAAGGGATTTGAAGATTTCAATTTACAACTTATACCAGGCTTATTTATAATGCACCTAATTTTTTTAGTTTTTTGGAATTGTGAAGCTTAATATTTACAATTTCAAATAAACAAATTAGTTAATTAAATATTCATATCAAATTGAGAGATCAATCATATATTGTTAATAATTAATGCTGCAAATTTCATGTTTTCTACTGGATTTCATTTCTTATAACTGGTCATTTTGTTTGGCAATTAATTTTAACTATTTTATTTTTACTTAGTTTTTCAAGGCAAATAACACTACAATATCTTTTATACAAAGTTATAATAAATGTTCTTTTAAAGAAAATTTATTACTATTTTTTAGAAAATTGGTATAGATACAAGTACTTTTCTATTTGTTTCTAAATTTAATATCTCTTAGAGGTGATTTTGTACATATCTAGTAATATTTCATTTTTAAATTCAATGCTATTGTATAAGATCTTCAAAGAACAAAATGAGTGATGTTCACTCAATTATGAAAGCAATTTTTTTTTTTTTTTTTTTTGATGGCTTTATTTCGAGGGGAGGAGTTGCTTTGGTAAGTAAAAGTATTATTTATTATTTCATGATTTTTGGGAAAGAAGGCTGCTTTAGTTTTAGTTCAATTTCGAACCCGTCATTTAATTTTGAAGGATGTCTGTTAAGGATGAGGGTTAGGATCAATAAATTATAAGTTTCTAGAAAATCAATAAACGAAATATGCAGTTTAATTATTTAAAAAAGTACTAAAATATTTCATATTTGTAATAAAAAAATTTTTGTCGCTTGTCGAGAGCGACCTTATTAAAAAATAAATATCTTATTAACAAAAATATTTAAGTCTGCAAATCGATGGGTAATCGAAATTATCCATACCACAACAACAACAACAAAAAAATCTGAATTCAACATAAATTGCAATTCTTATAATTGTAGCATACTTTTTTCTATTTTGTTTTTAAAAAAATCCAAGCATATTATTTTCTTATATGAAACACGAAGTCAATTCCTGTTATTACGGTTAAATGCAATTTTACTTAGAATAATTTAAGCAAAAAATAAAAGATATAACGCAACATAACAAATCAATTTTTACAAATAAAAAATTATAGTGGCCCTTATGTCAGAATCTGTTTAACTTACTTGATGTTCAAGAATATCTCTTTCATCCTCAAAGCAAGACCATGCGCCATTTTTATTCAAATATAAATAAAACTGTCAATAAAAAAAATTATTATTTAGACACACTTTCTAAGATTTTCATTAGAGCATTGATATCTTTCAATCAAAACTATTAAATCTAATGGAAGAAACATTAATTATTTTATTTAACACTATACGCATTTATTGTAGCTAAACATTCAACAAACTCGTCTCCTAAATACATATGAAAGTAAATGCCAAAAAAAAAAAAAAAAAGAAAAGTTACATTCATTGTATCTGGCTTCCGACTGGATAGATAACAATGTCAATAGCTATTTTTTTTTTTTTTATGTATATTTTTTTAACTTTCGAATTTATATTCTTACTTTTAATAAATACGAATAAACACTATTAAAATAAAATTTAAAAACCGTAGGATTAAAGCTCAACGTTAGAGGCACGACAGTCTTGAACGAATGGATCTTTTAGAAACTAGTGTCTAAAAAAAAAAGGATGAATTTATTTTTTTGAGTTGACTGATAATTATTATTATTATTTTTTAACTTGATAGGGCTTTTGGAGAATATCTCCGAATGAGCTAAATGTTGAAAGCATGACAAATTCGAATGCCTAGAAATTATTTTAAATAAGATTTCAACAAAGAAGCTAAAAAGGAAAAAAAGTAAATGATTGAAGAAGGATTCTAAGATGTCTTTTAATTTCTGAGATAAGACTATAGCATTTAATGTTTTAAATTGACAAGTTTATATGATTTCTATTCTTTGAATGAGTTCAGATTCTAGTTTTTCATAAAGGTTTAAAATGAAGGTAGATGGAGGATTGTATAGAATTCTTCGTTACTTATGTACGATTGAGTTTAAATAGTGTGGCGAAGCGTAGTGTTCTGTTGTGCTTCGATTATTTTTAAATTTCTGACAACTGTTTACGCATATGCTACAGATTGTTTTCCTCCAAATTGAAAAATGTAGAGTTGTAAAAATTTTTTGGAAACATTGAATATGGAAAGAAAATTTTTTTTTCCGACGGCCATACTTGGAACGATTGACAAGACGAAAAAAAAAAATTTATGTTGCGATTAACTGAAAAATATCACATAATTATTTCGAAGTTTAATGATTTAATTTAAAACCTACAGACTTTCTCTGAAAAATGATTGCCTGTAGACTAAGAATTTCATTTTACGATCTAAAAAAAAAATTCAATAATTATTATATATATTTATACGTAAACTACACAATGGAAAAGTAACATAATAAAAAATATAGAAATGTATGCGTGATACTATTATGACTTAAAACATATTTTTATATTTGGTTCAAATTTTTAACAACTAACCTCAAAAGGGGTTGGTAAATAGTTAGTTTTTCTCAATTTTTTAATATTTATTAATGAAAATTTTGATTTATAAATATTTAATTATCCAATTAATTTTGTGCATTTGAATGAGTTTTCTAGCTACAACCATTGCTACTTAGTTAAACACAATTTTAAAAATAAAATTCGATTTTAGCAATCCGATAATGTGCGTAATGAATTCTTTCAACAAACACTCACCAACACCTATTTTCTTAATGGCCAAGACTTGAGATTCTTTCGTAAGATGAGAAGGAAATATATGGAAAAAAAGTAACTTACATAGTATCTCAAGCTAGTACGTTATTGCCAAAAGTTCTTATCTTCTAGTTTATAATAAACTAGGAAGCACAGCATAAAATATGATTTTTATTATTTTTTTTTTTAGTATTTAAGTATTTTAATTCTTCATTCAAGTCTAAAATTCTCAAACCAACTTACCTATCATAAGATTAAAAAAATTGGTATATGGCGAGGCAGGTCAACAGAAAAGTAATATTGTTACATGCATATCTTGGTCTGTATATACTTCTTTTTACATGAATATACAGATAACAAACATATTTTTAAGAATAATAAGTTTAAAGTTATAAATATATATTATATAAATAATATACGATAAAAATTTATTGTTTTATTGTCATAAAAGATGAATATTTCCTCATATCCTTTCTTAAAAATTTCGTTGTATTTATCATTAATTTAAAATGTCTTTGGAAGAAACATTTTAAATAAATGGGAAATTTGTAATAAAAAGTTTTTAAGAAATTATAAGACGCAATGATATAAATAATATACATATTCATTCATACACTTTGACTGTCAATTGGCAACTGGCGTACCGATTACGGAGTACCAACAGGGGGAAATACCCCTTAAACCTCCTCATCTTAGTTCATAAATATGCTTATAATTATAGTTGGCTGCTTAATTAATGTTAGTAAAAAATACCAGATAAAGTTTCAAAAAATTCAGTTAAAGTGGTACTCAAAAAAATTAAAAATACTAAAAATAAATAAAAGTAAAAATGCAAAATAAAAGAATTTAAAGTTAAGTTTAAACACTGTACAATTAGGGACCAGTTGTCGATGCACAAAACTATTGTAAAAAAGTAAACAGATGCTTAAGAATAATGTAAACAAACAACACTGAAAAGGTTATGCTGAACGGTGGGAGCCATGATGAATGATCTGAAAAGTAAATTGTTATTTTCCACACACACACACACACAAAAAAGGCTGAAATCAGAACCGATATTTTTAGTTATTTTCTTTTTTATTTTTTATTTTTTTATTTTAAACCATCCTTTTATTTTCCTAACCAAAAAAAGGGTAAAAAAGCGTACAATAAAAACCTAACTATTCACTAGTCGTTATAAGAGAATCGTAGCAGAAATATAAAAATAGTGAATTGGGCCTAGTATCAGATTCGAACCCTCAACCTTTTAGTCGTAAGTCCGTTTCTTTAACTCTGCGCCAATTCGTCTCGTTTAATAATAAACCGCAATCATTTAAAGCCAAAAGACTCTTCAGATACGCAGTGAGTTAACTGGTCTCAGTGGACGTTTAGATCCACTCCGTTACCTAAATTCGCTTACACTTGTTCAGAGTAACAGCCATGATGCCTCTTAACTTTTGGAAAACATTCATAGGAGACGTCGTAGACTGCCCTTGGTCTTTTTGAGAGCTTTTCATCCGGTGGACGATGGATTAACTCATTACTAATCTGAGGACATTTTTCAAGCCAAAAAGAGTGATACTCCCTAACGGAGAAAAAAAGAAATCTTCCGAGTAAATAGCATACAGGCCGATTTCGTGGCGTTTACTTTAATTTTACAGGTGGTTAGTCATTTTTCTAATTTAAAAACATAATACTGAAGATCTTTAACAGCAAGCTGAGGTGATTTGTTTTGTGTTGCTATCGCCGTGTCATCGGCATAGCAGAAAAGAAAGGTTTGGCAATCTCTCGGAATATACTTGATGTATAGGTTAAAAAGGGCGCTAAGATCGACCCCCTTGTGGTACACCCCCTTTTATTGGTTTGGAAGAAGTGATAACTCCACCTACTCTGACTAAAAATTCTCGGGATTATAGGTAGGAGTAAAGAGTTTTTGGTAATTTGAGCCGAGAAATCAAGTCGTATGAGCTTGAATAATAATCCATTATGCCAAATTTTGTCAAAGGCCTTGGCTACGTCCAAAAATAATATTCTCGTAGATTTGAGTTCGTTAAAGCCATCATGAATCAGCTCTGTTAACCTGAATAGCTGGTGACAGGTACTTAATTGCTTTTGAAACTAAATTGTTCAGGAATGATCAAGTCATTCAGATCGCAATGCTGACTCAGGCGTTTTAAGTAACGCAGATTCGAATATTTTGCTCAAACTACTAAGTAGTGAGGTAGGACGGTAATTTTGAGGATAAGCCAAATTAGAATTTGGCTTAGAAATGGGGCATACTACGGCAGTCTTCCAGCAAGCTGGGAAATGACAGATCCTAAGTAGAAAGTTAAATAGAAGGGTAATATACAGAATAAATTTAATAGGAGTGGACTTTAACATACGATTATTAATAAGAGCCAGACCAGAGGTTTTATTATTCCTGAAATTCCTAATAATATCACAGATTTCTTTTGGAGTAATAGATCTAAGTCGTTGGTATGTGGTTTTTGTAAGAAGTCTATGACTGTAGAGTTGGCGTGTTCGAAGAAATTTTTATCTTCAACATCGTGGTTAAGTTCAAATTGAGTTTTGAGACTGTTTGCGAGCAGTTCCGCTTTATCTTCTGGGGAATAAGCTGCTTGGCCGTTGGCGCCCTGCAAGGGCGGAATGTTGTGGTATTGTTTGCGTAGGTGGGAACATTTTTCCAAAGTGCTGTTGACTCAGGCGTCAGGGCCTCTATGTCGTTTTGCCAGCGTTGCTGTGTAAAGACAGTAATTGTACTCCTTCAGTAAGAGTGCGGTAATAGTTTCTGAGAAATTCTGGATTCCTAGTTCTTTGCCATTTGCGGCGATATTTATTGCCTTGCTTGATTAAAATTTTGTCTCTATTGGAAATCTAATTGGTGGAGGTTTGAATTTAGGGGTGTAGAACTCTCCTGCAGACATGTGACATAGATATTGGTTAACTCATTAATTCTATCCTCTGTATCAGAAGGGTGACCTGAGGAATGAAGCTTGGAAGATTTTTATTATTCATCACATGTCAGAAGTTCTCCCAATTAGTATTTAATTGACCCGGAACTTTCAGTAATTCAGGACTGGTGTCCAAGGTTAAAACAACGGGGAGATGATCAGAATCTAAATCTGTTAGCACCTCAATATCATAGTTAAAGGGGATATATTTAAAAAATGAAAGATCGAGTACATTACCTCGATGATTATTTCTAAGGTCAATTCTAGTAACTTTAATGGGGGGAACAACTTTCACACTCCTTGACTTTGGAGAAAACGATTAAGTGTGAAACCATATCGATTAGAATGTCCAAAGTTCTAAGAGGAGTGAAGAGCGTTAAAATCACCAGCTAGAATCACATTGTTTCCGATTTTAAGAAGTTTATTGAAGTCCTCCACCTGAAATCACCTGGAACGTTAGGTTTAATATATGCAGATATAATTTTAATAGCTAGAAAATTACTAATTTTAATTTCTATAATAGTGGCACCTATGAATTTTAATTCAGGAAATGGAAGATTATGGTGGTTGATATTGCTTTTAATATAAATGCCTGTTCCGCCATTTACTCGGTTAGGATTTTGATTGGCTCTATCTGTACGATAGAACCTGTAATTTGCTATCAAAGGGTTATAATCAGAGACAATTTTTGTTTTCTGAACCAAAAATACGTCAAGATTCTGCTCATCTAAGAACTCCCTAACCTCGTGAATTTTGGGACGCAAAGAATTAGCGTTCCAGAAACCTATGATAAGAGACTCAGGCCCAAAGAAAGTTAAGCCGTGCAGAACTCACTATTAGAAATAACATGAGTGTACGCCTCAAAGAGGTGATAGCTTATGTCAAATTTGTCCTGCGAGCTCCGCATTTTATGTTTAGCTAACCCAAATGCCCGCAATATAATATGACTGTGAGATTAAGATGGATTTTGGTTAAAATCCATCAAACACTGAAATATCTCCGACAGTGAACAGTCAGAGTTGGAAACAGCTCTGTGCGATTCCGCGGGTGCAGGACGATTTGTGTTAGCATAAGGTAAGGGCTCCTGGGCTACCATTGGTTGAGGGGCGTGGCTAACTTTGCTTACCCCTTTCCCTGGCGGAGAACGTCAGAGTAAGCTGTACTTTCATTAACCGGACGACTAGTGAACGTTAGCTGCTTCCTGGTGGTATTAATAACTTATGGTTTAGGTGGGATGGGGTTTTTATAAATTTTAACATTTTTAACTCCGGCTTTTTGATCGGGTTTGGGCATTCTGGGGCAACCGCGCCAAGTGTACATTGCTTGGCTCCATGAGGGCCAGCACATCTAGTTGGAAGTCTGCATACTTCCGAAGAATGGAAGAAGCCCTGACAATTCCAACAGACCGAGGAGCCAGGTTGACCCCTTGTGAGCTTCAACATTGACTCTAAGGCCGAGTAGTGATGACAGATTATAAATTTTTTCAGTATGAGAGGAAGGAGAAAGCTGGACGTAAGAAAGGGGCATTGGTTCCCTGGTCCTAAATTTGACATCCGAGCACATCTAATGATGGGGAACTGAAGTGCTCGGAGCTCGGCCTCTACGTATTAAACTGGGCTATGACCAGGGAGTCCACGGATCACTACCTCTGCAGCCTTCTGCAGCATCAGAGTCTTGAAAGGTGTGCCATCACTTTCAAGGATCACTGCAAGAGTCCTGTACTCAGACTTTTCCTCAACAGTAATTTTAAAAAATTACCAGAAAGCTTTGCCCGAATACTCGGCACTTGTACTCTTATGTGGTTCAAAACGTGCCACCATTTGACCTTAGCGGAAACAAAAAATGGTGGTATCCTATTGGCACGCAGTTTCGTGGAGCTCGTGCTTTGGTCGGCAGCCAACGTGATGTTAGGGGTGTTAGTAAGGGCTAAATTAGCAGCCATATTTACTCTTTTGTCTTTTCTTTTAGATTTGACGACGGTGTAGCTATCATCATCATCAGAAACGGAGTTTTCCTTTGTTTGCCGACCCAGCTGCTTGGGGCTCAGCAGTTACAGACGCCTGCATGGTGTTGGCAGTAGGGATCACTTTGATAGCTTCTAGTTGGGTGAGAACTCAGCCTCTGTGGTGAGGATTTCCTTCTCGTTTTCTTCATTTCTATTAGCTCCTTTTTGGATGATAGGTGGGAGGCAGAACTTCAGTATAAGCGCAGATGGTGCGGATGCGCCTACTGCACTATTCAATCTGCATGGAAGTTTTCTCCCATGTCGGAGACCGCACATTTTGTGCCGCACTGGAAAATTTATGGACTTTGTCCATCAGAGGGGCCGCTTCTTTTGAGTAACTCTTCAAAGTAGAGGTAGTGCTCAAGGATAGGTTCTGTAGTGCTTTTTAGAGCTGGGCGTTGGAACAGAAAATCATTGTTTGTCCTCACTAGTGACACTTTGAGTAGTGTCCATCTCATTGTGGTTGTTATAGGTCGCAACCTCAATAATGCCCTGCTCATGCAAGGGTCGACTTACTGGAGAAGTGAGTTCATCAGCCGGCGGGCAGGAAGAAGTTTGGCTCATGTTTGTAATTAATTTAAAATTAAAATTATTTAGAGTATTTATATAAAATGTTTATATAAAAACGTTTATCTCAGCTTGAAATCTTAGAAACTCAAAACAATTCTCAAAAATCAAAAATTCTGTTATGGCAGCTTCTTCAGCTCTTCAGCTCAGCACACATCTGTACTCTCTGAAGGTCAGAACAGGAATCGAGTAACTGGAAACTCGTTACGAATCTGAGTGGTAGACTTTGTCTTTTAAAATTTGTATGCGTATTTTACAAACTTCATTTAGTATTGAAATGGGGTTTTTTTTTTCAATTTTTTTCTGTAGATAGTTTCTTTGTATATTAAATACTAACTTCAGTTATATAAAAAAATGTTGGTTATAAAAAATTCTGGATATGTTTAATTTTTGCAAAAAGACTGAAAATATAATCAGTAGTAATCGGTTCTTAGAAGATAAAGTTAAAATTGTATTTAAAAAATGCAAACTAAATAAGGGATGCAGTTTGACGCTAAGAAAAAAAAGAACAGCAGGTTTCCTGCTCTTAATTTGAAAAGCTATGCCATCTTTTGCTGTAGATGAAAATATTTTGCAAAACGATCTCATACACTAGATACAAATATCATACCTTTAATATTTAAAAATTTTAATTAAAAATCATAATTATGTTTATACATTCAATTTGACTTTCATCCTGCTACTCATCAATAAATGTTTAGTTTTATTAATTAGAAAAGTTTTATTTTACCCACATAGCTTCAAAATTTTTCATGTTTTTATCAAAAAAATTTACATTTATTATTTGAGAAAATTATTTTTTCAATTAATATATTTATTTTTTAATCTAGCAAGCACAGCCACTGCCTATCTGGCAACCTTTATTTCTCGATGTTAAAAACCAGCAACGACATTTTTAAGCTTAATAGACTTTTATAACTCATCATCAAGATTGAAAAAATTTAATAAACGTGCCATGGCTACCTGATGTTTTGATTGCAATTATTTTCACCACAGTTCGAAGGACCATGTTTTCAAACCCAGGTATCTGAAATGCGGTGAGGAGCACCATCTCAAGGATTATATTATATATTCTGAAAAAATTAGTCAACACCTGCATTAACTGCGGAGCTATTGGTTACTTATCTACCTGACGTGGCCGTCCAAGATTTCCTTATCATCATCCAAACACTGCTCAAATTATCAACAATCGAAAAACTGTCAGCCCTGTCTTCTCGCAAGTTAACCGAAATGCCAAATTTTGCTACTGCCCTACGGCTCCCCAAACATCCACTTTTACTTATGCCAGTCAACAGAATCAACCAACCTGCAGTGATGTTACATTTGAAATTCTTTTATATGAAGGTTGTTGATAGCCGAAACCGTTTGTTCGCAGCCAAAACGTTATGTTCATCCAAAAGCGATAATAAACTGTGGCCGTTTTTATTCTATAGCATCAATATTACTGCAATCCTTAATCAAATTCCTTATAAAATATGTTAATACCCTACATATAAATTAGCATTTAGGAATGCATACTTTGATTCGTTATGCTAATTTCAATGCAAAATAGATTCCAATTTCAAATAGATTTTTTTTTTTTTGATATTTTCTTTCAAAGACTTTTATTCCTTATACTGATTGATAATGCATGTAATAACGTTAAATTTATTATTTCAGAGGCTGTAAATTATCATCAAAATATTAACATTTACCCACTTGTTTAATGTTAGGCCGCAAAAATTTATATTTTTTTATTTCAACTCTATAATCAGTTTCAGCTATCCAGTTACTAAATAAGAAAAATATGTTTAATAAATCAAGGGTGCATAGACTCCTGGCGATCGTGGACTGCATTTATTTACTTTTACCTTTTTTGCACGAAAAGAAAAAAATAATCTTGAATGTTGTCTATACTTTAGTTCATTTATATATTTACAAGAACAATTTAATAAACAATATACGCTATAATAATAAAAAGATATAAGGAATTTTAATGTGTGATATTACATTAATTTAATAAATATTACAGTATTAGGTTCCATGTTTATAATAATCCACCCACAAGTGATAAGTAAATGGTTTCTATGTATTGATATTTATATATTCATGCCTAAAAATTATATAAAAAGTCTTATTTGCATCATATATATATATAATGATACAAATAAGTTTGCCCATTTCAATACATTATTTAGCAATAATTATAACTAAGTTGTAAAGTGCAATTTTAAAATGGTACATGTTTTAGGGAAATCCCATAAAATGCGTCATGAATTCTAGAAACTAACATTTGCTAATAACTAACGCCTTGGCTTTTTATGTTAGGATAGTAAATAAACGATAAAGTGCGTGTAAGAGAGTGTATATATAGAAAGAGAGTTTGGTTTGCAGCTCTACAGTCATCTTGTGCACACGAGGGATGAACAAACCGGGACCTTTGGTTTAAAGTGAATTCCGAACCACTAACAAACGTCCATACCACCACCAGGATGCGAACCTGAAGTCTGCCATACGAAAGGGCAGAGCGCTAGCCACTTGGCCGCCAGGCCGCTGAGAAGGGGCGAGAGAGAATGTATATATTATAGAGATTTATCTTCCTGGATAGTGCGTTATTAACGAAAGCCCTCTATCCTTTATGTTCGAACCTGTAAAGACTGACCTTTATGGATGTAAAATTTTGATTGATTCTGTGATCAGGCTTTGCTTATGTGTTTAGGCCTTTCCTTCATTAACCAACCCTTTCACCCTGTTTAGGAAACTTTCGATCTATTTCACGACTTTTTGAAGACATTAAAAAATAACAAAATAAGCGTCATCGATTAAATATACACTTTTCATTCTTCTTTTTTTTTTTTTCATAATTTCATATTTTCTCTGGCTCAGTAAAGCATATTTATAGTAGTTCTTGAGTCAAGAAGTTCTGGAAATATACCAAGCAAAATAAAAAATATTTGCATTAAAGGAAAATCTCCTTCCACAATTCATTGAGTTTCATAGAGTTAAATTCTGATCATAGGCTACTCATTGGGATTATTTTGGGAAATATGAAGTTGATAGGAATTTCAAGAATCTTAGGATTCATAATCATATGGGAATCAAATTATTATTGTTAGAATTATTTATTTATTAGACAAATATATGCTGCTGTATTCTTGTGATACTAAATTACTGTATTAGATATGACTAGATCTGCTAAATTTCTTGTGTTCTAGTAGTAATTAACCTGAAGTAAAGTTTTCCTGCATTTGAAGAAAAAGTATAGCACTTTCAAAAAAGGGCTTATTATTTAATTAAAAGATAACTTTAATAGTTCGTCTGCAGTAAATATCATAATATTGGGTGGTGAAATTCAATATCGTCACCCTTTGAGATATTTATAGTCCCAATTATCTAATTAGCTTTTCTCACTATAATTCCTCTTTGTGGATAAAAATGGAGGTAGTAATAATAGTAATAGTAGCCGCTATAAAAATAATAAAATTGAGACTTCTCCATAAAAATGACAAATGGAGAAAGTTAAAATGGCGCATCTGATACGGATCAATGATTCATAATCACATGCAGAAGGTATTAAAAATTCAATCCATATTATTATACAAGCCGATTTTGAGCTTATGTTGAGATTTTTACCAGTTTCTCAGCTTATGTTGAGATTGAGCACCCGTAAGTAGAAGTCTGACTTGGCTCCTAATCGCTGAATAATGTGGACTGGGCCCTCCGGGAGGACTTTGGGGTTGAAGTATTACCCCCGCATTTGCGTTATCAGTCGGGAGAAAACCCGAAAATTCCTTTTAGATAGCCAGCCCGATTAACGAGGCAAGGTACTGAACATCACAAACGCCCTCGAGTCTCCTCGTTTTTGAAGCAGGGCCTACAACAAAGCCACCAGCTGATTGAACTTCATTCCTAATGCTCATCAGCGGCCTACGTTACTGCTGAACCACGAGTCGGGAGAGAGGGAAGTAATGAGAAGATCTAAGGAATGTGGAGAAGTGATCGAGAATCAGAGTGGAGAATGAAGAGAAGAGATTAAGATGATATAAAGAAGATAGTGAAGTGATCTGGAGTCAGAGAGGAGAAGTGAAGAGAAAAGATAGATGTTCTTAAATTAGTGAAGTTTGTAGAGAAGTGATCAAAAGTGTAGTGAGAAGAAGATGTGAGACGATCTTGAGAAAGAGAAGGTAGAGAAGTGTTCAAAAGTTAGAGAGGAGAAGTAAGGAGAAGAGTTGGAAAAGAACAGTTTACTTGAGATGATCTTTTAACGTCAAATGACAGATAAAATTAAATACAGTCATTAAGTTAATAAATAAAATAAATTTGTAATCTTATATCCTTAGTGATAACAATCTATGAGTATTGGTGATTAAACTTATTCAAATTTGTGTTTATTAATACCACGTTTTAATTGTACATTTAAACTTTTTTTTATCTATATTTAATTTGAAAAATCATAAATATTATTTGCAGGATTCCTATGCGACAATTAATGTACGAATTTTCTGATTTATCAATTTCAAACTCAGGGGCCTTTTTACTGTGTGTGTTAATATTATGTTGTAATTTCATTTTTATGTCTAATATAGATTATATTATGTATATATTTATTTCAATCTCTATTTTGTTCTTTTATTTCTTTTTATGTTCTTTATTTTATGAGTGCTTAGCAATCTTTTATCTCATAAGATTTCTGAAGCAAAAAAACGAATCTGTCGTGTATATTTAATGTTGCCGTAGGCTTTATTAATTATTTAGGAAATACAACGCTGATGTATAATATTAAGTTTTGATGGTAATAGTTTAGCGGGGTATCACTGAATTGCTTATAGCAAATTCTATTGGAAGTGATGTTTTAGTTATAAGATTTAGTGGTTGATATTAATTTAGTTTAATTGTGGATATTTGGTTATTGGAAGAGATAATTAAGTTTTTTTTTTTTTTTTAATCCAGTAACACAATAGAAGGATAATTTCGACTTTACTTTCGTCGATGACACAAAAGTTTCTGTTGGTGGCCATTTAAATTTGAATCTTCAATTCTTCCGAGTAAATTTCATGGTTAATCCATCTTCTGATATCAAGTATTTGACCAATAAATCTGCTCAGTTTTCTTTTTGTATACTTTACCAGCAACAAATCATCAATATATGTTGATAGTATTATCAGCATCAGCATCGCTAGTATTTTTGCCTATTGATATTGCTTTCAATGAAGTAGCAGCTTCATTGATGACACTCAGGCTTTTGTTGAGGACATTGACTTCATTGATGATTCACAGACATTCATCAATAAAATATTCTTTATTGATGGCAGTCTTCATTGCTTACTTTGATGATAGACATGCTTTCAAGGTAGTAACAGTCGGAATCGATCAGATGTATCATGTCAATCTTTTAATCGATCTTGTCATGGATGCTAGTCAAACTTGTCTGGATGCTAATCAATCTTGTCAATAATATATGAGAATGAACGGAACAGAACAGAATGTGTAGACATTGTAATCACCATACATAGTTTAATATTTTCCTTCTGATATTGTATCTTTATACATAATTCATGTCTTTCATATAGTGATCTTTATTCACATAGCAGTAAAGGTGCTGAAAGAAGTAACATAACTGTGAATTAGGCTGTTTGTAAACAAACATTTTACGTAGATTAACGAAAATATCAATTATAATATTAAGTAGATATATTTTAGTAGAAAGGTTTTTTTTTTCTGTTGGCTATTCGCTATTGGTAAATTATGCTAGTAAAGTGAAGTTCGAGGAGTCCCTTGGATCGTTGTTCCCAGCGAGTCCGTTCGTAAAGATTGCCCTGTCTGAAAGAAACATTTTTGCGTGATTAGATTAAAGATTCGATTATTGTAAAATTTTAAGAAAATTTCAAACTCACAAACTAAATCGTAATTAAAATTAATTAAATTAATTATGGTTTCATCTATGGGGCACTTTCTTATATAGTTATTTTGCAGATGCAGTTAAGCATGCTTTAATTGAAAAACATTTATGTTAATTGTAATTGGTTTTTGTATCAATTGTAAGTTAATAATTAGGTTTAAAAAGCAATTTAAAGTCTACAAAAAATTTTATGTTACAAAAAGATTTTTACATATTAATTTGCTTCATTCTCTATTTCAGAAAATTTGACATATAAGCCAGAAAATTTCAGCAATACCAATAGTTTTTTTAGAATACCCGAAAGGGGGATTAATCCAATCCAACCTCTATCAAAAGAAAAAAATAGATTGTCTTGCAGGAAAGAAGAATATACACATGATGGTCCAGTCGGAAAACAAATCTGCTGATGTTGGTTTGAAATTTCTGACTTTATTGCCTTCGGTCATTTGCCATCAAAGGAGCAAAAAACTCTACATGTGAATTTAGTAATAAAACACTTGAAAAAACAAAACATGTTAAAAAACAATTAATAAAGATTTTTTAAAACTTTATTTGAATTTTAATAATTATTTAGTAAAATTAAATTTCTAAGTTTTTTTTTACATTATGTGTAATTCATTTCTCCATTTGCAAAATTTTCCAATATTGTAAATGATAAATCTTGAACTCAGTATTATGTCTGCCAGAGTGTTAAGTATAGGCTAAGTAAATTCTATTTTTAAAAGAACTATTAAAAACATAGTATTACTATAACATAATTAAAAATACAATATAGATAAATTCATTTAGTTGATGATTTCATTTAAAAACAACATAAGATTGAGGGATTTAAATGTTATCTGTAATACGAATATATAAGAGGATTAATTGCAAACCCATTACAACAATGTTTAATAATGCTAATTACAGCAATATTCTTGGTTTTCTGTTTTATTTCTGACTTTTAAACTTGATACTCACTTAAGAAAGTTCTATGCTACGCAAGATTATGTATGGATTGTTTGAAGAACCAATATTAGTTTTTATAGTCATGTAGTATGTAGCGAAAATTTAAAAAAATTAATGATTGCTACTTTGATAATTGCTTTTTAGTTTAAAAAAACATTTGTAAGGTTTATTCCATGAAACATTTTATTGTAAAGTTATATAAACATGCAAAATAATTGTAAGTGTCTGTCTTCAATAGATAAAAGCCTTAGTCACTTTTAAAACATGAAAACATAGTAAAAATAAAAAATAAATTTGTATGATAAAAACTTCTGTAACAATATCTTTGCAGATTGCATACTCATCTATCTATAAAATGATATTTGTTTGTATGCTATTTCAATTAAAAATGTCGAGCAATATCGTTTAAAAAACTGTAATACTTAACATTCTAATTTTTTTCCCTGTGTAGCTATTATTCTTTAACCGTGTGTCTAACCAAAAAATTACATATAACTTCTTATTTGTTCTTTTTTAATTAAACAAAGTCTAATTTCTGCCTCCTGCATCTGCCTGGGGCTATCTGATGGCTTTATTTAGAAATTTTCTTTACTTTATTAATAATTAAAAATTGATTGAATTAAAGTTAATTGTTTCAAATATTTAAATTTTTCAAGTTTATGAGATTGTGATTTTTCAATACATTTTTTTTGTTTGTTTCTTGCAAACATTATATTATGTAAGCTGTAGTGATGTGGGTACAGGCCTCACGTTAGGTGCCAGATTGTAGTGCGCAGGTTGAACAATCAGATTGTAAATGGGCTGTGGTTCGTATGAGATACTTGAGGCACAGGTTTGAGAATTCACAGTTTTATTTACACACTCACAAACACCACACACATACAATATTTCCTCTCGGGTGATAGTGTGTAGACCAACTAAACGGGAAAGCGGGGTTGGGCTATGCTTCATCTCGGGTGAGAATCTCAAGGCCGACTGAACGCTTCTCCTGAACTCCACGTCAGGGGTTAGGAAGAAGCATGATTATACATAGCATATTTATAACATGATTATTATTATCATAATAACATGATTATATATTATCCTAATTTTTTTATCTATCTATCGATATACATAGGGGCCAGGATGACCGAGTATCTAGCGCTCTGGCGCTCGGTGTCACAGGTTTCGGGTTCGTGTCCCGAAGGTGCCATGGATGTTTCTAGTGGTTCGAATCCACTTTAAGCCGTAGGTCCCGGTCTCATTTGACTGTAAAGAGCATCACGGAGCCAAGTCAGACTTCTACCTACGGGTGCTCCATCACAACAGAAGCTAACCCCTTTCCCTCCATCCATGAGTAGATTACTGGTTGGGTTGATTATGGGTTGTCCGTCCCGCACTGCAGAACACTGAGGATTAGTCACACTCACACACATATATATATATATACTTATAATTGAATGTAATGTTCGAATATCTATATATATTCTTATTGTTATTATTGTTCTTCTTATTGTTGTTTTTATTGCTTTTTATTATTGTATTTTTGGATATTGTTTTGAATTGTTTGCAATTAATTATTAATAGTTCAATTTTGAAATTCATGCAATTGTGTTATTTTTTTTTAAATATATGTTTTATTTCTTACAAATATTCTAATTATATATTCTTATTATTTAAAAAAGAAATTAATTATTCGATAATTAAACATAAGTTATTAATAAAGTAAAAAAATTTTTTGTTGTTTATTTCGTATTTTCATGAGTGGCAATTTCATAAAAGTTTATATTCTGTATCCGTGGCCGACATGCATTATAAGAACAATCTCAGAATAATCAATAATTTATCGGAATAATTATTTAAAAGAATATATATATACTTATATTAAAGAACATATTTTCTTATTCTTCTTATTTACTATAAATAAAAATTTAGCAAAACTACAATCAAAGTAGCAATAAAATAATCATTATACTGTCGGAAAAAAATTATGAATTCCTCTAATTACAGTATTATAACCCTAAAGAAATTGACGGAACATTGGTGAAATATTCCGGGTTGCAAGACTGGTTGGTAACTTTCTCAGACGTACAGTATTTTTAGATTTTAACCATTTTCTTTTTTTTTTTTTAATGCTGTGGTTTTATGACACCCGTTATTTGAATTTGCACACAAAAAAAAAAAGTTACTTTTAATTTTTAGAACATAAGTTCACTGCAAAAACGCATACAATTTGTCTTCTCTTTTGTTATTTTTAATGCTGTTAACATAGTTAAGGCTTTATGGCAAACATTATTTGAATTCGTTCAAAAAAATGTAACTTTTTAATTTTAGAACATTAGTTCACGGAAGAAAAAGGCCGCCGGAAGGTATTAAATTTGTTTGTGATATTGTTCTTGTTTTCTTCATTCCTTTGATATGGCTATGCAAGGACAGGTTTTAGTGAGGCAATAAAAAAAATCATTTTCAGGTACAAACAAATTTTCAACAAAGGATATATCAGAATAAAATGTAATTTATTCTCTGGTTTATTCTTTCTCTCTTTTTTATTAATGTTGCTGTATTATTCGAATTCGGCATCGTCAATAACATGAAATATTTTTTCACATAATAAAAAAAAAATTAATGTATTAGCGAATAATTTTGACGTAATTTTATCATAATAGCGATTATTATTGTTGTTTAAATGACACATTTTTGTGAATTAGCAAAACAAATATTTGGCTTAAAAACAATATAGGAATAAAATTTTGGCAAAATATTGATATATCTTAGCGTTAAAAGCGATAACATTTGGAGTAAAAGCAAATCATTAAAATTTGCTTTAATAGTGCTAAAAATTTTGTCGATAAAGCGATATAATTTGGCCTAAAGGTAATTTAAGCATGAATTTTTGGCATAATAATGCTTAAATTTGGCCTTAAAATTATAATATTTGGGCGAAAAAGCATTTTGGAATAAAATTTCTCTTAAGTGATAAAATTTGGTGATAAGGCAATAACTTTTGGCATAAAAGCAATTTTAAAATAAAATTTCGATTAGTGAAACAATTTGGAGATAAAGCGAATTCATAAATTTTGCTAATAATAAATTTGGGTAAAAGCATTTCAGGAATAAAATTTTGACAGGATAGAGATAGTATCTGGAGTAAAATTGATAAAATTTCGCGTAAAAGTAATCTAAAATACAAATTGACGTTATAAATGTTTGGCTACTAATGTTGGCGTAATAACGATTTTGGTGAGGAATTCTTGGCAAAGTAGTCTTTTTACAACGACACCGAACTTCGGTAGTCATTTTGTTTGTTTACTTGGCTTACCTAGTAATGGATTTTGGCTTAATATCGTTTTACGGCAAAAATTAACTGCGGTATTCAATATTATGTTTACTTGGCATCCTGGCAATGCATTTGGCACAACGGGTACAGGATTCACGATTTTTACAATAGTTTTTTAATTTATAAATAGTAATTATCTATAATTTTTCTTTGCAATATGAGGATCTTAATCATTGCCAGTGTTTTGCATTCACGAAGGGGGCTTTCT
The DNA here is from genome assembly GCA_021605095.1 of Caerostris extrusa. Lineage (NCBI taxonomy): Eukaryota > Metazoa > Arthropoda > Arachnida > Araneae > Araneidae > Caerostris > Caerostris extrusa. Next base: position 14,134 of record BPLR01010581.1, on the reverse strand, counting down.
CTTGACAAAATATTATTATTTACCGATATCTGTTTACCTATATACTAGTATAACTACTAGTTTAACAATCCTACTTCCTACTAGTAAAACAATTAATGCATGTGTACGTACATATGGTATTTCAATGGAAATTTATATCTATAACAGTCGCATTTTAATTTTTATTTCTCTTATTATTCTTTAATCATGTGTATAGCCAAAAATTGCGAATATATTCTAATTAGTTATTGTTTTACTAAACAAAGCACATTTCTTGCCAGCTATGGATTTGGCTTAGAATTTTTTTTTTTAATTTAAAAGTAAATTTCAAAAAACATTTAATTTAATTAAAATTAATTGCCAAACTAAAGATAATTGTTTTAAATAGTCTGTTATATAGACTTATTTGTATTTTACTTTTAAACTTCCTTCACTTTTTTTCGTGTTATCAATGCTTCGCATCTATGATTCAGACTTTCTCATGATGCCCTTACACTTTTTACTTTTTTTTTTTTTCCTGTAATAAAATTTATCAAAACTAACATCGAAATATCGAAACTCTCTCATGAACTATTTTTTTCATCATAGTGTTTTTAAAAAATACTGTTAAATAAGAAATACAAAATGTAAACTGAATAATAAATTTAAGATGATTATATTTATGAATATTTTAATTCCGTGAATTAAAATTAAAAATACATAATTTTTTTAGGCTGGTATATCGAATCATCAAATCAACAATCGGCGATCAGTTAATTTGAAAAAAAGGAAATAGTTGAAAGATCTGCACTGAAAGCTCAGTAAAAACAAAAGGTCTTACTTCTAGAAAATTAATTAGCCTTCCCGAATAAATAACTCTTAGATAGTGAGATTGTAGTTATACGGGATCATGAGGTAAGGCCTTTCTTTTCAACTTTAAATAGATATAATGTAGTTTTGTTCGAATCAATAGATTTCACTTCCACTAATATTTGACCAACTGCTGCAGATTGAAGAACGTAGATAGCAGAAGAATCTTATGACAAGATAAAATTGCCATTAAATTTTTGTGATATTAAATGTTTCGGTTTAATCATAGACAATAAACTTATGTTTCGATCTCACATTCAAAAAATCAAAGAAAAATGTTGGAAAAAAATTTTATCTCACTCTGCCACTCATCAATAAATTTTCCAAATTAACTTCGACAAACAAAATTCTTCTCTACAAACAAGTACTTAGGCCTATTCTTAATTACGCTGCACCAATCTGGGTTCTAGCTGCAAAATCTAACAAAAAAAAAACTGTACAAATTATTCAAAACAAATTTCTTTGTATCATCACTGGTGCACTCTGGTTTATCCGCAACTCTACAATTCCTCTAGTTTTAAAAATTGATTCTATTGACAGCTATATTACAATACTTTCTAGAAATTTCTTCACTACTATTGCTACCCACGAAAAACCTCTTATCAAACTATATTTACGCAATTGAATAGAAAATACAAATATCCTTACTCTACTTCTAAATGGAATCGAAGCCCAAACCATCATAATTTCATATTTACTTATTTTTTCTACTTGGGTTCAATAACTTCCAATCTTTCTGCCATTATTAATTCACATTCGTTTCCAATTTTTATTCCAATTGTTTTTTTCACCTTTCTCTCCCCATCGAGTTTTAGATATTTTACTTCAACGCAAACTCTTTTCTGCTATATAAGATTTATTACCGCAACAAAATGACAGTAACAGTTCGATCTTCTCCAACGTACTTTTTGTCCCTTTAACCTCAGCTCCTAAATGAATTTTTCAGTCATTGCAGCTGATTTTATTCTTTATATACACTCCCTTGTTGTTTGAATTATATTTTTCTGCTTTTTTGCTACATCTTTCTACGCTCTTTACTGAACATCTTTTTTTTTTTTTTTCCCAATTTATATAAATACTATTATCTATTCCTCCTGACTTTTCTTTCCAACTTTCATCACATACCATTGAGTAGATGAACGCTTCGTGTTCAGGTACTTGAACTCTTTATTTAACTTAGTTTCAGTATCTGAGAGAGGTGGTTTTTGAATTTAATGGTAAAATTCATTTAGCAGCTGAGCCGGTATAGTGGTTAGAGTGCCATCATAAAGGCTGAACTGGACTGGGTTAGATTCTTGAGTTTTACAGCGGCAGGATGGGAGGGGGAAAAAAAAAAAAAAAAACGACAGTCAAGAGAAATTTAAAAAAGAAATGCTGCACTAAGAAACTTTCTCTTGTTATTTAAAGAGTTCATTATAATAATGGCATTTGCAACTGGTCTTATCAGCACCAAATTTAGTAAAAAAATTTTTTTTAATTAATTTTATTTATTTATTTTTACCCATTGTTTTCAAACATTTTTTTAAAAATTTTTTTATGCAATTTTATTTTAATAGCTAACAAACATTAACCTTGCAGGCATGCTAATTAAGCATTTAAATATGAATTTTATAAGGAAGTTAAAATACACTAAGTCTCAATGGTATACTACTTGCTCTATTGCTTAATAGCCGTCGTAATCCAAGTTCTAGTTCTAGTCAAAACAAATGTTCTTTGTCCTTTGATTTACGCAAACTTTTTGGAGGAAACCTATACTGTACATTATTTTAGCACTAAAAATGATCAAATCATACGATTGCTATTATCTATTTATCATGACTTTTCTTTTCTTACTGCCTTCACATACCATTGAATAGATGAACGCTTCGCGTTCAGACACTCGACATCTTTATTCAACAATGATGATGAGCACTAAAAAAATGAAAATTTTAAGTACTTTTTAACATGAAATAAATTTGTGGGTGCTTTTAGTTTGTGTTAATTAATAAAAATTAAATTTTATATTATTATTTATTGGTTACATCTGTTGAAAATAAAAATAAAAATAAACAGAAGTATTATAGCACAGTCAGGAAAAAAATCTTTAGCCATATTTTAGAAGTGTTTTCAGCTACAGCCTCTTAAATCCAAGAAGAAAAAAAAAAAAAAAAAAAAAGGGGGGGACTCTGATTTCATAATTTAAAATTTTTGGTCCTTACTTTAAAAAATAAATAAATAAAAATTAATTATATGTATATATATATATATATATATATAATTAATTTTTATCAATGAGCTTAACGCTTATGAAACTACCCTCATCCACAAAGCAGAAGATAGCGGTTGCTATGCAACCAAGGTTCTCAGTGAACCTGGCAAATCGTCGTTTGATTTCATAGGGAAAAAGACGACGATTTGTATTTCGTGGAGCTCCTTGGCTGCGAAGCAGCCGTTAGCTGCGGTCTGGTAATGAAGAATGAGCAATATATCTATTGGCTGATGCAGGACAGGTTCAAGATTGCTTCTTTGCATCTTTAACATCTTTTAAATTTAACCTATTATCTTTTTTTGGGGGCATCGTCAACGGACTCCTAATTGTACCGATAGTTTTAGCTTTTTCGATCTCTTGCTTTAATTGTTCTCAAGCAAGAGATGTTTTTCCTAAATTTTAATAGTTTTAATTTTTATTTATTAATATTCTCTAATTTAAGCAACTTCATATTGTGCAAATTTTTCTAACTCAATTAAGATGTGGAGGTATTGTGGTTCTTAAAACCACCTTGGAACTCCATAACCGGTACGCCCGTTGCCCTCTTTGTATCTTTTTTTCTTCCCCCTTTTTTTTTTTTAGGGAAAAAAAGAAAAAAAAAAAGGCAATCTTGAACCTGTCCTGAATCAGCCAATAGATATATTGTTAAATAAAACAATTTTAAGATATTATATTTAATCAATATAAGTCTTAATTTAAAATAAACTACATATATTAATAATAATTTTTTTTTTTTTTTTTTTTTTTTTTTTTTTTGCCTTTGACGACAGCAAGTTGCAAAGGTTTTGCAGAACAGTGGTTCAGTTTTTACGAACGAAAGCACGAAATTAAACTTTTATATTAGCAATCATAAAATTACGAATGTAATTTATACTATTATTAGAATTTAAATATACAATTTTTTTTTTACTTGTCTTTTAAAAGATACAATTTATATGAATTCATAATGAAACATTAGAGATAAAGCCGACTTCCCGTCGTGGCAGAAACCAAAATATGATTGTTCAACATATTCACTGTCTAAGGAAATTGAATTTTTTTTATATATATATATGATTAAAATAATTTCGTCAGTTTCTTATTTCAGTTATAATTTTAAAAAACATTTCAACTAAAAACAAATTAAGGTAAATTATTAAGATTTCATGACATAATTTGAAATGGAAATTAAAAGTACAAATTTGTTTAAAAAATACTTTTATGTTATTCCAGCAATTCTTTTTGCGAATTATTACTTTGAATTTAATGGAAATATTGGTTCAAAATCATAAATAACAGTTAGTTCCATAAATTTCACATTGTTCATAGATTTCTCAAAGGTTTTGTGTGAAATGACTTATGACAAATATGTTTTGGCATGTACAATTAAAATTACGAAAATTATACTGTCTTAATAATAATAATAATAATAATAATAGCACTCAAATTAATAATGAGAAAACTGAAATTGTAATAATATCTTCAAAGGCCCTCTTCATTTTTTAAATTCATTTTTAACTCATTTTTAAATTGAAGTTTTATTCCCCTGTACTATATCTATTCTGTTTTTTATATTTTGAAATCTATATCATAATTCTGAAACTTCTGTAGTAGTAGAATTATTAACAACCTTTATTTTATTATTAATTCCTGTTTGTTTCTTTCTGCTTCATCACCATTATTTTTACCTAGGTTTTTTTTTTTTTTTTTTTTTTTTGTTACTGTAAATCATTGTTATTCCTGACAGGTTAGACAGGTATACTCACTGATTTATAGTATTTTCTACCTTTATTGTTTCCAAAAGTTAGAATAGTTCTAAATTATTTCAAATTAACATTATATTCATATGACATTAAATAGGGGCCTGATGGCCGAGTGGCTAGCGCTCTGGCTCTCGTACCACAGGGTCTCGGTCTAACATGATCGAAGAGCTTACTCAGTGTCCATGGCTTATCTTCAAGCTACATGCGTCCCCAGGGTAATGCTAAGTGAGTAATGTCGGTGCAGCCCTTATGGCATAAAGATCACGGTCTAATTGCCAGCTGCATTAGAAGAAAAAAACATTAAATAGCCCATAAAATCATATATTTAGTCTTACATTATATACTTGATTTAAATAGCATAAAACCCCTAAACTTCAATTTATTTAAAAAACATGTGGGCAAGGTAGTTAAATTCTTTCTGAACTGTGAGCAAATATATACAATGCTCCATATTAAATTAAAATCAAATTTTTTTAATCCAACATTTTTTAATACTAAACTGCTAATGGAATTTATGTATTTGCATATTAACTGGTTCCAGCTATTGTTTGCGGGTATTAACATCAGCACAAATTAAAAAAAGAAATTTATTTCTGAAGCTCAAGCTTAATTTCTCATTAGTATTTGTTAAATGTTTTAATATTTATCAATAATATTAAAACATTTAACAAATACTAATGAGAAATTGCTTCATTAATGATTATGTGTATAAACTTTTTTTTTAATTCCATTTCATTTATAAATGTTATTATATTTACATCTATTTTCAATAAATAAATAAATTTCAGAATGGAAGTAGAAGAAACTGTTGACCAATTAAGCACTAAAATGCAATTATTTGGAAGATTTTTTTTTTAAATGGGTATGTTTTAATTAAATTGTATAAATTCTCTATTATGAATGTTTTCTTTAATGTGATATAAAATAAATACTGTAATTTCCTGCCTGAGATCTTATTATATGTAAAAAAAAAGTTACAATTTTGTGGTGTGAATTATATGCTGCTGTAGACATTTTTTTTTTTAAAGTTTCATAAAAATATAATGTATAAAACTATAACCTAAAAGATATTTTTTATAAACAAAATTTAACAAAACTTTGTGGGACAGAAGTTATAAATAATATTCTAAACATTAAACATAAAAAGAAAGAAATATAATAGTTGTAGATGATGGAAGAGAAACGAAAATATGACACACATCATATATCAATGTATTCTAGGGAAGGAAAAAGGTAGAAAAGTAATCATAGCATTAATTGTGTTATACCGATCATGATTTTCATCACTTTAGCAAATATGAACCTTACAAACTGTAAAAATGCTGTCTTTTGTTTTCTCTACAGTTCTTAAATCGATGTTTTTTTCCAGTTTCTACTGTCTTAAATTTTTAATGTAATTTTTTATATGCATTTGTGGTATCAAAACACTTAGTGAAAAATTTTTTTTTTTACTTTTACGCTTGGCCTTTAAAAGTAGAAATTCATTAGCATGTAGTACTTCAAAGAATCACTTCTAATCTCCTGCTAATTATACAAGAATTTTTATTTTTTCGAATCAAAATTATGTCTATGAGTTATATACCGCTGTGAATTTATAGGCAGAAAATTATGGTATTTTTATTTAAAATTATATAGAAAACTACCATAACTCCAAAAATTTATTTTCAAAATTTATTATAAAATTATGATCTAAAAGATGTTCCATCATCTTTAAAGTATTATCATTATTTGTAATACTAATAAAATAATATATTTAAAAAATGATATTCAAGGAAAAAAAAAAAATTTATATTTTAAAGACTAATTGTGTAGTTTCCTATTTGATTATATTAAAAAGTTTTTTAATAGTTATAAAACAGAAATTGTATTGATAAATTAATTTTTGTTGTGTTGAAGAGAATATTTGTTTATTTATTTTTCTGTAAAACATTACTGATTAGAAATAAAAAATATTTTTATAATCCCTTTGATTGCTCTTTTATTATTATCATAGTAATGTTTTTAAATTTTTTTATCATACACTAATACCAAATTCTTTGATAAAAACAATCCTCAAGTTTCTAATACTTGCATAAATTTATTTTACAATATTGGTATGTAAAGTTCATCTCTTTAATTGAATTTAGTTGTATTAAATTTTCATGTGGCTCCACAAAATCAATTTTGATTTTATTAATTTGTTTTTATTATACAATTTAGTTTTTAGATGCTCTTCTCTATTCAACCATGATTTGGCACTTAATAATATGTCCATACACTAAAGTGGAGGAAAGTTTTAACCTTCAAGCAATTCATGACCTTTTGTACCATGGTTCAAATATTTCACGAGTAAGTTTTAACTAAAGTCAAAAAATTTTGCTTCAAAACATGGTGTTTTTACATATTTATATTTATGCCCAAAGTATATATTTTTATGCTCAGAGAACATGTATGAAAATGTTCCCACTATGATTATAGTTCCATTTAAAAATGATTACATTTATTCCATATATTTTAAAATTTAGATTAATTTGATTTTTTTTTGTGTGTTGGAGACAATCAACTCATTTTTTAATAATTACGTTTATTCAATTGTTACAAAATTAACTGTAAAAATGGTGTTTAAAATTAGATATCTAAAATTTGTTTTATTTTGTGCACAGAAACATTCAGAGAAATTTAAAATACCATAATTTCCCTGCCTGTAACCCTCAGGATATATATGTTGAAAAAAACTTTGTAATTTCTTGATGTGGATTATAGACTGCATATAAAATCTTTTTTTTTCCCACCAAAAATTTCATTAAATATTAGTTTTGTAAAATTGTCTGAAGTATGTTTTTTTTTTTTCCTTCCTGAATATCATACATGAACTTTGGGTCTGAGACAGGATTTATTAAAATAAATTATTTATTTTAAAAAAAGGTAAAAGTTTGTGGTTGATGAAAGAAAGTTCTATGAAAGGATGATAATACATGAAGCATGTTATGGGTTCATATCTGTGAAAAAAAAGAAATATATCTCAAAATGAAATAATTACAAATTTAAAATCTGTGACATGCCAAATTAATAATTGGCATTCAATTTTATATAAGAATTTATAATAAAAAATTTCAAAAAAAAATGTTCTTATTAATTTGTTTTGAATCCATGCAGTGCCACAGGTACAAAAATAGAACTTTTATTAGTATATGATACGTTAAAGAAAATATATAAACAGTTATGAATAGTCTGTAATTATTTATGATAGCTTTTATTTTTTCACCACCTTTAAAAATTATGACTGTGAGTTGTATGCTGTTGTGAATTATTGGCAGAAAACTATGATAAATTGACTGTGATGTTAATTTAAAATTAATCTTAATTGTTATTATCAGAAAGAAATTGCTAAATGTAAGATTTTTTTAATTTTCAATGAACATGAAAATATTGTATTTGAAATATATTTACTCATCTTTAAAATATCCAATAACTAAAATACATTCATTTTCTTAATTATAAAGTTATATTATTTGCATAAATTTACTAATTAAAAAAGTTTTTTTGTAGCATATTAATGTAAATATGTAATTTTTAAAATGTATTTGTTATCTTAACTACAATAGCAAATGTGAAAAATTTTGTACAGTGTTTGATTTAGATATTAAATATGTATAGATAAAATATTAAATTTTAAACTTCAATCTAAATATTATTAGAAAGATATATTTTGAATAATATTGTTTTATTTGGTCGCAAAGATTACTTTTGTAAAATATTTATTTTACTTATATATACTTTTTACTTTAATATACTTTTGTTATAAAATAATAATAATTAAAAGGAAAATCATTACATTTTTTTTTGCTGTATCATTTAAATTTTTGCTATGATTAAAGGATGTTTTTAAAAATATAAATTGAGAATAGGGGAATCTTTTTTTTTTTTTTTTATGTGTATCTATCTATAATTTTATTATATCTTTATGTAGTGCTGTTACTTTTGCATTATAGTTCGACCATTTGGAATTTCCTGGTGTTGTTCCTCGAACTTTTCTTGGGCCTATGGTTATAGCTGGTCTTTCTTATCCATTTTTATATATAAATATGTTTTTAGGATTCAACAAATTTGTGATGCAGTATGTAGGTAAAAATTAATTTCTTTTAGATGATAATATAAAAAAAAAAAATTCTTATATCCTTGCATTTAATGTGAAACTTATTTATCATTGCATATTTGTATTTAAATTTCAATTAATTTTAATTTATTTTATAAAATATTCGCTGTAAGAATTTATTGCTTTTTTAGATTTATTATGTTAAGAAGATTGATAAACTGATCTTCATCCGCTTTATATTTAATGTAATTGTATTTAATAATCTATTATTTGATATTGTTTTCAATTTTAAACATTCCCATTGTTATAGAATTAAAAATTAGAGTTTTATAAACACAATAAAAAATCTTATATGTTAGTATTACACCATTAATTAGTTGTATCAAGTTGAATAAGTTTATATGTTCATTTGAATTTGCATAATTTAAAAAACAAACTTTGTTCCTATATGTTACTGCATTTATTAAATATTTTTTGTTAATATTTTGAAGTATTTTTCCATTAAAAATAATAATAAAATTTTATTTTATTATTATTTTTTAATGGAAGAAAATGTAAAAAATTACAAAATTCTTCATAGCTTTATGTATTATCATATTAATTTAGTAAACTTTTATGATGTAATAAATATTTTAATTTTGTTATTGAGATATGAAAAACATCTGAAGTATTGCATGATTTAAATATTTTTAGTTAAAATGAATGCTTTTCTTTGTTGATATATTACAATTTCGTTATAGTATCATACTATTTTAGTTAGTATATTATTCACTTATAATTCTTTTCATGTACTATTTATGATCACATTATTGTATTCTAAAAAAATATTCTTATTCTTAAGAGATACCATTGTTTTGTTTCAGTTCGATTAATGCTGGGTTCCTTGGTTTTGTTTGCCTTCCAAAAATTTAGAGAGGCCGTGAAAAAGCAGTTTGGCATAGCTGTTTCTTCATGGTTACAATTAATCACTGCCTCCCAATTTCATTTTGTATATTATATGTCTAGACCTTTACCAAACACTTTTGCGTTAATTTTAGGTAATTTTAGTGTTTTTAATATTAATAATTTAAATGTTTATTATTTTGTAACTAATACAATGTATATTAAGTGTGTAATAAATTCTTCCCATAATATCTTTCTTATAATTTAAAATTATATTCTTTAACATTTGATAATTCAATAATAATTCATTTTATTTAAAAAGATTAAGGTTCATATTTTTAGTATAAAATTTTTCATGCCTACTGTTTCATTCAGTTAAATTTAATAATGCTTTCTGAATTTAAGCAAGTTAGTTATGCCATTGGTAAAAGTTTTAACAATATTGCATTTTCTACTTCATAACAGCTTTCATTTAATTTACAAGGAAAGGTCAAAAATTGACCACCACCAATTCTTTTAAAATTTATACATGTAGGTCATGATTAGGATGTTAACAGTTTAAAGTAATAAAACTCACCTCTTAATAATTGCTATGAAAATCAGGTTCAAAATATTGAAAAACTTTTATATACTAAATTAGACTTTATATATTAATTACTCCCATTACTTTTGCTGTTCTTGGAAAGCCACCCTTTGCTGCTTCCATTTAGAATGTCCATCACTCAGCTGGATTAAACTGGAATGGAGTAGTGAGTGATGAATCATGATTCAATTTGATAACAACCATGTAGTTGTTTGAAAGTCCTGTAGTGAATCCGTTAAACTTTACTGTTTGGAGCAGCACACACACCCCACATTTGGTATGATGGCTTAGGCTAATATGTATACGGCATTTGACCCCTCTAATTATTATCCATGACACCAGGACAGCTCTTCTGTACATTTGTGACACTTTTCAACCTTATGTTGCCACTCATAGCAGGACTTCTAAAAGAGGCATTTTCTAACAGGATAATGTTCAGCCATGCACATCCAAGTTGTCACATAATTGCCTTTGAAACTAATAACTTCCTTAGCACTCCATATCCCCAAATTGCCATTCTGAAAATTTTGGGATTGTCTGGGTCAGCAAATTGAGCTGCATGGAAGTTTAACTGAACTAGAGATATGCTTGCAGCAATTGCAGAATAAAATATTACAGAACATTACAAAAACCCTATGCTTCAATTCAAGACTCATATTGAATGTATATTCAAGCCAGAGGTGGTACTAAAACCTTTAGATACGTAGACCTTGTATTTGTGTGTGAGTTTTCATGCTTAAATGATTCTTTTCCTTTTTAAAATCACTTATATCAGCATTACAAGCACATGTAACCTTACAATCGATTCTAACAATACCTCCTTAAATCCCCACTATTTTTTATGGTTATGAATATATTTGGAAAATTTTTAGTGTATCTTACTATTTATACTTCACACTAATTTTTTATTAATATAGAATTTTTTTTTTTTTTTCTGTAGCGTTATTTGCTTTTCATTGTTGGATGACAAGAAAGAAACGTATGTTTATTTTAACATCAGCTGCAGCTGTTATAGTTTTCCGAGCTGAATTATCGATTCTTTTAGGATTAATAGCATTAGAAGAAATTATTTTGGGTCGATTGAGTATCCTACAAATTTTATGTTATGGTATTCCTTCCGGATTATGGGTATTAGGTAAGATGATTTGTAACATTTTCTTAAAAGTTAAGTTTTAAAATGAAATATAAATTTTAATTTGTTTTTATATAATAATATTTAACAAATCATTTTTTTTATATTGAAGTTTATTTGATTTCATTTTCCATTTGTTTATACTTTGAGAAAATTAAAAATGGCAAAAAAAATTTTTTTAGTTTTTATTCTCTAATGATAATTGTAAAACTATGTGGTTGTTTATTATTTCTGTCCTGTTTTTTGATAATAACAAGCTATTACTAAAAATACAGTTTAGTTACCAAAAATTCCCCCAACTTCATTATTTTTCACCATTGTTAATTGTATATATATAGGTATTTTAATATCTATAAGAAATGTTTTTTTTTTCCTATTATATGAAATTTCACCCCAAGGTGAGTTTAAATCTCATTTTATTGATGCAGTGTAAGTGAGAACCACCAAGTATTCCTTTCTTCAAAGTATTGAATTTTGTCCTATAGATATGCAAAATAAATCTTCAAGAGTGACTTATAAAAACCTTTATAAAATATCAATGTTTCAACCTATAGAATTTTGAAATCTTATATATCTGTTGTAAGACCTGGAATGTATTGTAAAATCATAAGAGAACTTTTATATTACAAATTTGCAAAAATTACTCTATGATAATTTTTATTTGATGCAAAGAGGGTTTTGGAAAAGATACTCATTTAATAACTATTTGTTTTTAGATTGTATGCCAATGAAAAGGTTTTTATTCAGACTGAAGATTAATTACTATTATTTTTTTTATTACTTATTTACAGTTATTTATGCGTTAGTTTCCATTTTCTGTTTCAATGGTTTAATATGTCACATTTTAAGAAGAGAATTGAAAAATCTTATTATTCGCTTCTCAATGCATGAATATTAATTTTTGTTCATCATTCTACTGCAAATGTTTAACTCAACTTTCTGTTGAAAAGAGAGAAAAATTTCTTTCTGAAATGAATAAAATATTATATATATATTTTTTTGTTCTTTTTAAATATAAATTAATATTGTATCTAATACATCAGCGACCACAACTCAATGAAATTAGGAAAAATCGAGGCACAATATTTGTTTTCTTTTTTAAAACTGCTGGCATTTACAAAAAATCATTAATCTGAGCTGCACTGTGTAGAGCAAAAGTATGAAGGAAATAATAAAGCAGCAGTTCATCAGTTTCCTAATAAAAATGCAGTGAACTGATACTACTGTGCACTGTACTGTCCTCATGGCTACTCCACCATATCATACCCACTCCATTGTGCACTGGTTTGATTGCTAATACACTGCCCTCTATAGCCCAAAACCAACTTCCCTCCAGCCAACACTCCACCTGCAATAGACAGATAGTTCTCTCAGTGAGTTACTTATTTATTCTTAGCTGTGCACATTGCTAATTGTTTTTAACATTTGGACATTTATCATTTGTGATGGCTTGTAAATTTAATCATATGTGGATAAATGCCAAAAATATTCCGCCAACAAAAGTCGGGTACATGAAAAAGATAATACTATAGCAAAATGCTAATTATGAAGTATGTTTTCTTATTGCAACATGTACTTGTAGTCAGTTAAAGCTATGCTGCAGAGAAAAAGATTAGGGCGAACATTGGCGGCTGAAAGCTGGCCATAGACATAAGTTTTCTACAGTGTAAGCTCATTCTTGAAATGCCAGAAATGCAACATACATGTTCATCCAAATGCAATGCCATTGCCGCCAGCAACTACTGCATCTTCAATTTGCTTTGAAGTAATAAAAGTTATATCTTTAATAAAAGGAAACAAATTTTTGTGAGGCACAATGAAAAATAAATAAATAAATAATGTAAATGATAATAAATAAGCAAAATAATAAATAATACTTTTAATGAAAAGTAAAAGTATAGTTTAAATATTAATCAGTACATTAATAATATTTAAAAATTGTATTTTAAAAGTATATATTTATAAAGTATAGTATTTCATAAATATTATTTAATAATTTGTTTACATAAATTTTCACTACAACAGAATATATCAAAATACCATATGTAGAGACAATTGTTATCATAGGAAAAAATTAAGAAATTATATTTTTAAGAAAAACAATCTATTAAAAGTTTAAAAAGTATTATCCTTCAAAATGAAATTTAAAAATTAATTAATAAAAAATAAAATGCATTTGCTGAAATAATTTTTTGTAAGATGTAAACAAATTCATATATTATTATATAAGAAAAAATTATAAATTGTTTTTTTAAAATCGAAAAAAAAATATATGTATTTTAATTATTAAAAATGTTCTAATATATAAATAAATATGTAGAAAAAGTCGTTTGCAAAATAATTTTTGTTTCAATTTATAAAATTGAAATTGGGAAATAGTTATACATTTTTAACTTTGAAAATAAATAATCAAATCGAAGTTGCATTAAGAAAAACAAACATATAGAAGAGGCTGATGTTCTAATCCAATGGTGGCATGGCAATGAGTTAAATAGTCAGGTTTGGAAAAGGAAATGAAAAGATAAGTCTATAAAAAACGTTCTTTAAGTTGCATTTGGGCGCAAATATAAATGGGGTATTATTATAAAAAAAAAAATTTAAAGTCAATCTTACTTTTCTTCACTACATTGGCAGAAAGTCCTTA
>BPLR01010580.1:0-85309 GCA_021605095.1 Caerostris extrusa | reverse complement strand
ATAATCAACTATATTTTTAGCAACATAGATTAGGAGTTTAAAAAAGGAAATCAGCATGTTTGTTGATTTTGGTGTATGAAAATTTCCCATGCGTATTTTCATTTCTTCTTCTCTACAGGGTAAGTGCAAACAGGGCTTCATCAGAACTAATCGAGCCCTAACTATGGAGGTGAATGTTCCAGTGGTTACAATAATCCCCATCCTCGCCCTATTGCTAGGATCCTCTGTCTTCCACCTTTCTCCTCGGGTGATTACATGCAGTGTATCCCTGTAATGTGAGACATAGTTTTCTTTTTTTTAAAAATTCTACTTCAGCTAGCTTAATTTATTTTGATTAATCTTTTCTTATTGCCATATATTAAATATTTTAAATTATCAGTAATTTTCTACATAACTGATATTATCAAAATATAAATTGTGATAATTATTCTACCTTTTTTTAAAATTCATGTATGATAAAATGTTGCAGCCATACAAATAAACTAATATAAGTAAAGAAAAGAATTGATGTTTGGAAATTAAACTTCTTTAATTTCTTAAGCTGAAAATTAAAAAGATATTTATATTATTATAATGCGATTATTTTTATATGGAAATTCAATTGAAAGTCCATAGTCTAAAAAGTTTTTGTTTTTAGCTCGAAATAGCTATTTTGTTTTAAATGGGCAAACTACGTACACCTTGCTAACTGTGTGTGTTTTTCGATTTTCTGAAAGTGAGTTATATTTCTTCAAGCTAGGTTCAATGGCTTGGGATCTATTGGTTTACAGTCTTTAGGAGGAGCTTCATAATAGCTATGCAAGAAATGATGACAGATGTTTTATTGGTAATTTGAAATATGATTTAAATTGATCTTATTATGATATATTAACTGCAATTGGAAAATTTTTGTTTATTCAAAAAATAGCAACTGAATTTAATATTTACAAAATTTATTTGTATAAGGTTAGTGATGTTGGAAAGGGATACAAAAATATTTTTGTTAGAGAAATTTTATGTGGCTTCTGAAAAAAATTTTCTTTGAATTAAAATTAATCAATTTATTTTATTATTATTTTTAATGAATGCAGCGCTTTTAAAGCGTTATTTTTGATGTCAAAAATACATTCTTGCATTAGCGTCATTTTTTCGCCAGTATCACAAGATACAATATTATTGTATAAATTCTTGTTAGATCATTACTCTTCCAAATAATCACTACTCACTGAAAAAAATGTCTAAATATTGGAAAAATTCATTTCTGTTTTAAGTTTATATAAAATTTGTTTTATTTTTTAAATAATTCTTTTCATTAATAACTTGATTCCCTTTTTATATAGTAGAAAACATATTTTCTACATTCAAAAACAGAAAATAATTTTCTTCTTACTGTCTTAATTTCATTGTTTTTAAAATTAAGCTTATTTTCAAACAAATTATGATTTATCTGACATTTAACATTCAAAATTCTCCAGTTCCAAGTTATTAAAAGTTAAAGGTTGTGTTTTAAAATTTTTATTATATTTGTAAAAATTTTTAGAATACAAATAGTATGAACATTTGTTATATTCTTATTCATAATTAAGGAAGTTATGCATAAATAATTTCTCACTTTACTGAGCGATTTTTAAATAAAAGCTTTATTTATAAAATATTGATCAACTGATTTTAACAATAACAATTTATATAGATTCTAAATTTTACTTAATCTACTTAAATTAAAAGCTTGGGAAGTCGAGGGTCGAGGATGGTTTCCACTCCCAATTCTTTTTATAAAAATTTTTACAATCTTCAAAATTCTTGCAATTTAATGTTAAGAAGTTAAATGTTATGGAGGTAATTTAATTGTATCCTTCCAATAACCTGCAATCAATAAATAGGTAGTGAGTGCTTTAGCAACAAACCAGTTAAGTGTTCTCGACTTTTGGATTAGTAATGAAGTCTTATAGAACCTATGTATTACAAATATCATCTTAAAATGTACATTTTTTTTTGTGTGTGCTTTTAAGCTGTTCTATTAATACTTTTTGGTACCTGTTAAATTAATACTGTTATTTTTATAGTATATATATATATATATATATTTAGCAAATTTGGAGTATAAGAATACTACACCTTTAATGTTGTAAAAAATTACTTTGTTATGAATTGAGTCAATAAAATCATTGAATTTATTTCAATAATTCTAAAAATCCGTTATTAAATATTATAATGTATAGGATTTCAGAAATGAGCTGGAAATTTTTTAGACTATTTCTCATTTCTGATTAAAAGTATTATTGGTATTCTTAAATGTAATTTGCAAAACTAAATTGTTTTTCAGGTGACAAATGCTATTCGCAATTCTTTGAAAAGTAACCAGTCGGGTCAGCCGAGTGATGATCCAATGGGCATTAGTATTGCTTTGTCTCCAACCACTGTCGTAAGCAGCGTTTCCAGGGCAATCACAAATGCTTCATTTAGAGCAAAGAAACTGCCAGGTTTGTTTTGCCCTTTGCTTTTTCCAAATGATCAGAGCTTAAATATTTTTAAATTTTCGTTGTAAAAAACTTAGATTATAATGCTTATTGTGGATTAATTGTATTAAATGAATAAAATTTTTATTTAGAAAAGGTCTCCTGCAAGACAATCCTTAAAATATTTGGGAATTATATTTTTTATTACTTTGATAAAAATATTTTTTGTTTTGCAACTTTAAATGCTTTTTTTATATTAAATTAGTTCATCTGTATGTTTTAATCAAACTTAATATGTCTTTAAAAGAAAAGTGTTATTTTTGGATACAGATAATTCAGTCTTTTATAATTCAGATAAGTCTTAAATTCAGCAATGAAAAAATATAGTTTTTATTATACAAATTGAAACGTTAATACTATGAACAAAATACAAAAAATCAATGTTTCTATATAATAATTATACTATGTCATTTTTTACTTTTGTATAATTGCTTTTTTATCTGTAGAAATATGTTAATATACTAGAATTAAACTATGTTGTTTTATCTTCAATTATTATTAAGCATTCTTCTTAGCAAAGGAATTTTATTTGTTTGTAAGTTGAATTTTGTTTTCATTGTCACATTAAGACCCTTTATTTGTTAAAAAGTTATGATGCCTGAAGTAAAATGTATTGATCTAATTCTTAAAATAAATTTTTATCTTTTTTTTTTTTTAATTTCTGACCATTATTTTTTGCTTTCAGATGATATACCTATTCTGGAAAGTGAAGCAAATGAAAACCAGTTGTCCTCAATTAACGAAGAGTCTGAAGATGCAGATGCTCAACAGTCCAATCAGAAAGCAAAGAAGCATGGAAACAACAGTACATTTGTTTCAGGAATAACCAAAACAGGAGTTTTACAGCTACGAAAAACAAAAGATAAAAAGAAAGAAAAGGATTCTGTGAATGGCGATGCAGTTGACAATGGTAAAGGTAAATGGTAAAACAAGTGAATCGCCAATGTCTAACAATGTTGATATTGAGGTACGATTTTCTAATGGCGATCAAGTATCGTATCGCAATTCATATCCGTGCAGAACTGATTTGCCAACTCCTAAAAGCCCATTAGGAAGTAACATTCCAGGTGAAGATGGCTTCAAAGATCCTCACAACAATGCCAAATATGTCAATCATTCTAATCCAGGTTCTGAAGTTGTAATCACTAATGAAGGATGCGTTCTTAAATCAATTTTGCATCGCTCAGAATCATCCAATGGTGTTCAAAATTCTTCGCTTCAGACTGCAGTTTGAAAAATTATAGATTTCCAGTAAGGTTAACATATTTTTATTTGCTTGCCTGATTTTTTTATGAGTTTGGTTTGATTTTTAAATGTATTGTTACATTGTTTTTATATAAAGATTTTTTTTTTTTTTTTTTGCAGATTTTATTTTTTAAATCTGTTTTTCTTATTAAAAAGAATTTATGCTTTTGTAATGTATGTCTATGACTATAGTGATATTTATTTTGAAATAATTTGAAGCTACTACATGTTGGTTTTGTTTTTAAAATTAACAGCAGATTAAATAAATGTCTAATTTTTTTTAAAGATAACTTGTTAATAAGTGAGGTTTTGTTACATTTGTGTTAAGGCTTCTCTGACTTTTATGCTTTTGTACTCTTTTTTCTTAAGAATTAGTGTGATTCAAAACAACTGTTTTTCATGTCAACTTATCATTTTAAAATTTAATTTATTCCAATTAAAACAATCTCAAATTAATAGAATGGTTATTTTAATATGGAATGTCACGTTGATTTTGAAGATTTAAATAGTGTGCTTTCCATTTTAGTAATTTTTTTTTTTTTTTTCTTTCTAAAACATATATATTTTATGTTTTTAACATGATGTTAAATTTTCATAAATTAGTTTTTGTGGAGACAAGCATTGCCTCAAATAATCATGAGTAGATTTGTTATTGATTTAATACTCTTGAATGACTCTTAACTACACCAAAAGTTAATTTTGCCAAGTTCATTGTGTTTTTTATTGGTATTGTGATGTATAATTTTAATAAAACAATCATTGATAAAGAATTGACTTATATACATGTATAATTCACCAAAATGCAATTTTTATTAAGGTTTTCTATTCAAGTTTTATTAATAAAATTTCATACATAATGATGATAAAGTTTTTTCTTTGTTATTTTATAAGTCAAAAATGATTATTTGGGTATTTAGTAGGTTTTTCATATTTGATTTCATAACTTGGCTATATTATTTAATCGGTGTAATTTTATCAAAAATTTTGTGTTCAAAAGGAAGAATACATTGTTATGCCAGGCTCTATCAGTTATAATATTTATGTTATTGTGTGTAGATGTGTAATCAGATTGATTTTTCTTGTTATATATTTTAAGATGAAACATTTTAAAAATTGATTAGATTATTGAAGTCCATTCTGTTCTTTTGTCCCAATGTGTTTCATCAATGTAATGTGGAAAATTCATTGAGCTTTATATAATTGAGTACAAAAATTAGCATATATTTTGTATTAGCCAATATAATACTACTTGCCTAAACATATGTAACTGTTTTACATTCTCTGATGATAAAGCTTCATAATATTAATCAATAAGCTAAACTTCTTTAAAAATTTTTATTTGTTTTTGATTTATTAGAATTTTATTGAATATAAATTAAAAGTTTATGGATAATTTTAATATTTATATTTTAAACAAAACTTATTTTTCATTTTAAGATGGAAAAAGTGTTCTTGAATTTTCAGAATACTCTACTCATTTAGAGTTTATTTTTTAAACAATTTTTTTAAGAAAATTGAAATCTTGATTTGTGTTATATCCGTCTATTAAAAGCCAAATATTTTAAGATATTGCTAGAATTAAAAATACCTCTTAAAAATTATTAACTATATACAGAATTATATAGTTTCTTAAAATCCTCTCCAGTCCCTTTTGAAGTAACACATACCTACTTATTGTATTCATCTTCTCATTTATGTGTCTTTAAAAAATAAATTAACAAATGTTTTTAATTAAATATTTTTGTTCAAATTCATTTAAAAAAACAATAAGAAATGTTTCTATGCCTATATATTTCATTTGATAGTTCATTATCAATTGTCTACCTTTATGAAAACTATAAAATATTTTATTTTTAAGGAAAGTCTAATTTTTATGGGTTTCATCATTCATTTAAAGGTGTTTCTACAAGTTAAGTTTTTAATTACAATGGAAAAATTTTTTAATGTTTTTAAAACTATACTGAGAATCTTTTTTTTAAGAGGAAGACGTTGAATTAACTAAATAATAAATAAATGTAAGATCTGCTTTTCTATGTAACGTCTTAACTACCTCAACCTCATTTATGGGTTTAACTGTTATGCTTTAATAAAATTAAGGAATAGAAATATAAATTTCATCTTTCATAAAGTTTAATATTTTTATTGTTTTATAGATTTGCTTATTAATTGAACTGTAGAAGACCAGGACAAAGATTTTAAGTTTGTTCAAAGTCAAAAATTATAACTCATTTTAAACTCATTTTGTCTTAAATATAAAAACACAAATAGATTTGAAACCTTTTCAAATGTAGTATTTTGTGTCAGTATTCGATTTGTGTTGCAAGATGTTTAATAACAATATCACTAAGAATTGCTTGATTTGTGTGGATATATTTAATTGTTAATGTAAGTAACAAAATTCATGTTCCTATTTATTAATATAATGTGTACAGAAAAAATAAGTTTTATATTATATGAGCTGTATAAAAGTTGTTTTTAATTAATAAAAATTTAGTTTTTCTATTAGTGTTTTTCTTGGATTTCAAAGACGCAATTATAATAGTGTCATGAGATTTAAGTTCGTAAAATTATTTTACAAGTTAATTAATATTTGTGCATATAGTTTTAAATGTAATATTACAAAAAAAAAAAGAAAATACTTGTTTAATTCCTGTTTATGATTTGTTATGTAATTTTTAGTTGAAATATTTTCAATTTAGAACATAGGAATTTGTAAAATAAATTTTATAATATTATAATACTTGTTCTTTAACCTGTAAGAAAGGATTTCATGTTATGAAAATATAAATATATCACTCAATATTCTGTATTCATGTGTAGAATATAATTTTAAAGGAATAGTATTTTAAATACCGTATATTTCCGTGTATAGCTGAGAATTTTTTTAAACTTTAGAAAAAGCTGAAGTATGCAAGTCAGATTTATATAGATGCGTTAATTTCGCAAAAGCATTTCGGTATATTTTTTCATTAGCTATCTAGAAGCAATACATACCTTAATACAGCATGTTTTTATTTCTTAAGTTAGTAAAAAATATTTCATTTAATATTGAGTTATTCATCTTATGAAAATGTGTTTTTAGTTGAAATTCTTTATATTGCTGGTTTGTTGTATTGTCACCAATTATGAAAAATCTGATGTTGGCAAAATATATGCCTGGTTAATGGAAGAATAAAATCCGAAATTGAAGATCCTCTGAAATAATATGTTACAAATAATTAGTGAAAAAAATTGCTTTAATTTTTACTTAACTTTTTGGGTGTTTTGAATGCAGCCTTTATATAAAAAGAAAAAAAAAAGATCTGTCTTTCAAAGTCTGTTTATGAATTTCCGATTAGTTCATTAACAGATACTGTAGATCATATACAACAATTGAATGGAAACAATATAATTTTAAATAGGGTTGGCAGAGTTATAATTATCTGGCATTTTAATTTGTAGCGAGTTTACAGGGAAAAGATTTAATCTATTTCAGCTAATCATTTTTACTCTTGTGGCAACATGTTTGAATGCTATAGGAATTTTTTCATAACGGTTTTGAACTTTGAGGTTTGAATATAATTTGAACGGTTTTGAACCCCCCATCCCTCCCCTTCCAAAAGGATTAACCACTCTCGGCCTATATTTGGAAATATACGATTTATCTATTCTTCTAGTTATTTTCCTCTTTATATAATATGAAATTTTGTCTCTATAGTTTCTAAGAGATTATCATTGATTATTTCTTTAAAGAATCGAAAATGGTGACGTTTTGGAAATTGGTAATTATTTTATCCATGTTTTATATAACTGGGTTCTATTATTATTTCCACATTCTGTAATAAAAAAAAACCCTGCGAATAGTGGTGCTGTATTATTAAATATAAGTATTTATATGAATTTTACATTAATTCTTTAATATTATGAAATGAAATTTTTTTTCAGTTAATTGAGCATGAGTTAATATATTTATAAATAATAGTAATTGCATATTTCTTTCTAAAATACATAGATAATAATTTTTTTAAATATTCTTTATCTCAACTAGTGCCTTCTCTGTCATATTTTTTCTTTTTGTAAGAAACATCTTTTATTATTCATAATATTTCTATGTATCTTGTGAATAGTTGTAATTCTTAATTGTCTCTGTGTGTGATATTCAAGTTAGTATTGTTGAAAATGATATGTAGCTTTGTTAATTATGAATGCTCTGTCATTACATAAAAATGAGTGCACTCTGAAATACTCCCATTACTACAAGGCATTCAAAATGTTATGCACAGTAGCACATTTCATGAAGTTTTTAAAACTGTTGTCCTCTATGATAAATGTTATTAGATTTTATAGATAATTATTTATTGTGTCAATTGTCAAACTGATTTACTGAAAGTAGTTTCATTCATCTTTTACTTCTTAAGCGTTTTAACTATTTGAAAAGGAAATTTATTTTAATGAAATTGTATATAAACTACTTTGTTTATGCTTTCCAAATAGTAAAAATTCTACTCAACTTCATTTTTTAATTCTATTTAATTAATTTTCTTAAATATGAGAGCAATAAATGATTTAGTTAAATTAAAATATTTGGATGATCTCCTATTAAAGTGAAATAAGTGTCAATTTCGTAACTTAAGCATGTATACTAAAAGACCATCCATTTAAAATTTTCTTCTAAAATAACATTAAATTTATTAAAATGCATAAAAATATCATCAGCATGCAAAAACTCATTTGAGTTTTATGTAATGTACCTCAAGATGTACCTCAATGTAATGTAAGATGTACCTCAGCTGTACATTTTTTTTTCCAAAAATATCATTCTCATGCATTTTCATGACATTGTGGCATGACAACATTGATGTGTGGTGCTATTTGATTATACAGTTTCATTTTGATGCAATTATCAGAAATTCTTTTGGATTGCTTTTAATTACCATTCATTTTTAAATTCTTCTATTTATATTTCAAAACTATTCTTTCTCTTTGAATACATTTAACAATTCTCTCATTTTTGCTACATGTATTTCAACTTTTTTAAAACTGTTTATCAACTTATTATCAATTTACGATGAAAAGATAAATTTATTAAAAACATTGATTTGCATTCATAAAATTTAAAAAATATGAGATTGCAGATTGCTGAGTCAGTAATAAAATGTGCAGCTCAATCACTAACAAGTTTATATGTATTTCATAGAAATCACTATCATATTTTTTCAATACTGTACATTTATTGATGAAAGAGGCATTACAGACTCGAATATTTGCATCTTTTTCGTAAAAATTCATGACTAAAATTGCATTTTTGAAACTATATAAAAAAAAAAATAGCTCATTCTCCATTAAAGTGTTAGCTTATATTTAGGTGTAATGTACTACTTTGTCACAGATGTGTATATGTTTATTGGACATTAAATAATATGCAGATAATTCCCAGATAATTTTTATTAGTTTTTAAGAGATACCAACATAAAACTAGTATAAAAATCATGTATAGTCCAACCACTGATAAACATGGAAAATTGGCAAGTGGCTAAATTGGACAGAAACAAAAACAATTTTTAATAATCAAAATTTTAGATTATATTAAAAAAAATTAGATGAAAAAATTTCACATTAAATATTATACTTTTTTATTCCAAAGCTGACTAGAAATCCAACAAGTAATTAACTTATTTGTTTCTGCCATTAAACAGTATGTTTATTATTCCATGTGATCAGTTGTAGAATTATACTAAAAATATGAAATAAATATAATATGAAAGAAAAATATAGTTTTCTACTTTTAAGATAAATTTATAAATAGGAATAAATGTTGAAAAGTTTTACATAGCATTCCTTTATCAGTAAAAAATACCATTAAATGATATTTTCTTTTTGATAAAATATCTATTTTCTAGATTTTCTTCTGGTTTACATTTTTTCCCCGTAAAAAAACAAAGTGAGCACAGAGATTTTTCAATTTCTCAGAAAGGAAATAAAATTCCTCTAACAGCAGATGTACAAAAGCAAATTTTTATATACCTGCTGTTTTCACAGGGATTTTAATTTTCAAAATAGTGTTATGAGACAATTACTAATAGATAGTAATAAGTGCTTGAAATAATTAGAAACCTACTTAATAAATATTTTCTTTTTGTAAAAACTCTATTTTATTATATATATTTTTTCATATTCTTATTTATTTGAGGACAAGAAATTTTGGTAACTTATTTCAGGTTGGAAAAATTTGTGTAATAATCAAGTGCTTAATTAAATGAATCTCAAAATTTGACTCAATTTTAGTTGATGTAACAAATCTTTCAAATATTTATTGTTTTATATTATATAGAATTATTATTTTGCTATTCTTGTATTATTCTCTTATTTTGTTTTTAGAATAACTTGATTGGAATTATGTTAAATATTATTCCATTAAAACTGAATATCATTACATTTAATATGAATGTTTTTGTTATGTATTTAAAAGGGATTTAAATTGTTTAGTAGATATGCTCATTTCTGTTTGGTCTTGGCTCATTATTTTTATGTAGTTTATCAATAAACAAAAATAAGATATGTATAGAGTTAAACACTATAATTTCTGTGATCTTTGCATTATTTTCTTTTTTCTAATTTTATTTTAGCGCTTCAAATTTTTTTAAGGATTCAAAGTTATAATTTAATCATTTTATTGATGTTTGGTATGAAAACTAATAATTTTAACTTTTTCTTAGACGGTTAAAAAATTGCTTTGGTAATTGATTTGAGTTTTCAAAAGTAATGAGAAAGAAATCTACTAGATGAAGTTATTTTTAATTTTGTTTATTACCTATAGGATTAAGAAAATAACACCAAATCAAATTGTTAATCATTTATTTAATTTTTAATTCTTTCAACTGAAATTTTAATTAAATTAAATTTAAATTAATGCAACAAAGAAAATGATGTTATTATTATATGCCTTGTACAATATTTTGGAAGAAAGTACTGAAAGCAATATATGTAGTTTGAATATTTTCTATTCACATCGACGCCTTAAAATTAATATTTGTGATTAAATTATATCAACTATTGTTAGTTTAGGTTATGTAAATATATATATGGTGTAATATAAAATAAATTCTAACTGTATATTATAAAGATGTTGAAATTGAATGTTGAATGTGTAGAAAATAAGTGACAAATGTACAGGTGTTCTTATATTGATTGTATAGAGAGATAATACTTATGAAAAATTTTACCTGTTATAGTGTAATTTATAAAACTTATAGATAAAGTTTATTTCAATATGTTTGTTTGGTATTTTTTATTAGGTCTTATTTGAACACATTTCATATATTTTTATACAATCAAGCAAAAAGGAGTTTTTATTTCATAATTTTTTTTTTTTTTTTTTTTTTTTATGCAAACAATAATCCCTTTCTTTTTTTTTTTAATTATTATAAATATTTTTTCCTGTTTGATTTTAAACTGAATCTTTCAGATTGGTCCTTTGTATTTCAAGTGTAATTAGTAAAAAGCAATGGAATATGTGTAGTATATGAACAAGAAAAAATTTAATATTTCTGCTGCTTGTAATTTGCTTGGTAGATGTTCTTATTTATGTTAATATTTCAGAAATCGCATGGTTTTTGCTTACTTTTGTGTTTTGACATAATGTATAAATTTATCCAATGTCTGATTTAATTTTTTTCACAGCAAGAATTTAATTCTTTTAAAATAGCATATGAGTATGGAACTCCTAATCTGCAGCTGCAAGAGTAATCTGTTTTTAAATAATAATAAAAAAAAAAAACTTACGCTTTCTTTAATTCCATTATTCTTTGACATGTAGGAAACTTTATCAATGATTTTGTGGGTAAAAAAATATACTTTTAATAAGTTTAATAAGTTTTTTGTCAAATCAATAATAATAATAAATTTTATTAAAAAAAAAAAATATTTCTCTGAACATTAAAAATTTACCACTATTATTTTAATACAGTCCCCTATTAACATTAAAATTTTAAGATCTCATTTGATTTGTATGGTTTTATGTTATGTAGGGTTACCAACTGTCCTTATTTGAAGAGGACAGCCCTTCTTCAATTAGCTCTCCTACATTTTTTTTTTTTTTTTTTTTTTTAAAGTTTAGAAAGAATTCAAAATGATTTATTTTGAAACTACAGGCTTTCTGCGACTTGAATGATATTTGTTGTAATTTAAGTATTTAATGTGTCAGGCTATATACATGCTTGGCAGTCCAAATTCACCTTTTTGCAATTCAAAATTCATTGTTTGCAAGTTAGTTAGTTTTTTTTTTTTATTTATGTTTATAAAAATGTATATGCATATCTAAGTATGTAATGAGTAATCGTACTGATATGGATAAAGATGCATGTTTAAATATGCATGATGGTGTGCATACGTAAATCTGTATTTTTCCCCCAGTAAGCATGATTATGTATGTATGTACCCTCAGCTGTAAGTGCATATTTATTAGACTTACATCTGAAATGAACTTCTGAATACCTAGTTTTTAAATGGTCACAAATCTATCTATAAAATTATCAATTTCTATCCGTTTAAGATTTTCTGAAACTTTCAAGATCTAAATACAAACAAAATATTCTATTAGACAGGTCACAGAATAAGCAATAAAATCATATGACTCTCTTGTACAAGAATACTGGTAGATATAGTTCATAGAACATCAGCTAATACTAAAATGTTCATTTCATGAGAAACGAATTAATATTTGTGTATGTATGCAAATGCTTGTTTCCTTCTGTGTGAATATATAGCGGGTGTGGTATAGTATTTGTATAGATCATATTTTTTCTATTTGAACTTAAATGCAACATAAGGAACATTCTGATAGAAATTATCTCAGACAGCAGCAAGCAAATGAATTCAATTTTTAAAAAAAATGGTGTATGGAAAATATTTCTCAATCGAAAGGAGATTCTGGGAATTCTGAAAGTGACAAAAAGTTTATGACAAAGTTATAAATATGATTTTTTTTTTTTTTAATGAAATAACTAAAAATTTTATTAAATAATTAAACTTATTTCAATTAACAATTGAATTCCAATTTATATATTTTGTCCGTGATATAAATTTAATTGTTAGGATTAAGAAAATTAATTTCAATAATTTTGAAAATTCTATTTAATACATATTAAACATAAGGAAAACTTTTATAAAAGAAATTATTTTTTATTTAAAAATTGTCAAGAATGTTCTTATAGCTATTTGCCTGAGGTTTATCGTTATAATGAAAAAGACACAAAATAAAATTGTAAAATGAATTTATTTTTGAAATTCGCTTAGTATTATATATTTTTTTATTACTTAAAAAGGGCATTTTTATATGTGAGCAATGAGTCTAAATTATTAAATTTTTATGTTATACAAAATCAAGCAGCAAGATTACTAAGTACAATGTAATTTTATATAATAAAGCAACATATATATATACTTAGAGAATATATATATATATTATCTGTTTTTACTGTGTCAATATGTTTTTCAACAAAAAATGGTGAAACAATCTTATTTAATATCCAATTCTTGAATTAAATAAGCGGTGATTAATTTCATTAATGTTTGTTCAAAAGGAAATTTTACAAATTGACAAAATATGATGCCAGTCTATTGTAAGGAATCTTATTAATTAAATAAGAAGCAAAAGTTTAGTAAGCAATTCCCCCACCCCCCACCCTGTATGCTGGAAGACTTTGACTTTAGATTATTCGACACCAAAACAAAAGAAATTTAGCAGATTCAGCCTTATCTGGGATGTATTTTTCTTAGAGATCTACTACACTGGTGTGCAAAACTTAAGCAACAGGTGGTTTTTTTTGCCATAACTCTACGAGAAATCATCTGAGAGACATGACATTCAGAAATGAGGGGGAGTATTATGTACGTAGAGGATGACGAAAGCATCGGCGCTGAAAAAGGAATACAATGCATACGGTATGGAATCAAGCAAAAAACAAGCTTTATTGAACGCATAGTATCGTGATTTATGATTATCTATCCAAGAGGAAGAGCAACAAGCAGATATTCCTTAATATGGTATATGCCCTCCCCTCACTGCAATGGTTGCTTCGCACCGTCTCCGCATACTCAGAAGCAGCTAGTGCAACATTTCTTGCGGTAGGAGAGCCCATTCCTCAATCAGCATCTGTTTGAGTTGTTGGGTGCTCTCCGGAGGATGTAAGCGTGCTGCAATGCGTCTCCCCACACATGTTCGATGGGATTTAAATCTGGGAGTACGTTGGCCAATCCATTCGAGTGATATCTTCACTTTCCAGTAGATCCTCAACAGCAAGAGTCCGATGTGGCCGTGCATTTTAAAAATGAAGTCTGGGTCAATGGCCCCTCGGAACAGACGCACATGGGGTAGGAGTACCTCCTCACAATAGCCATCCCCGGTTACAGACCCTCTGTCGAAAAAGTGGAGCTCAGTTCACCCGTTCAGCAAAAATGCCTCCCCAGGCAAGAACTCCAGAACCACCATAACGGTGTCTTTCCTTGAGGTTACTGGGATAAAACCGGGTCCCGACCTCTCCAAATGTTTTGATTTGGAGAGGTCGGGACCCGGCTCCGAGAATCGTTTCTGGTACAGAACCGACTCTCATCCGTAAAAAGGACACAAGACTCCATTGTTCAGTTGTCCAGTTTTTGTGCTGTCTGCACCACTGTAAACGGTGGCCAACTTTCAATGGGAGGCAGCGTTCAGGACGGCCGGCGAATAAGCCCACTTTGTGATAGCGTCTGGCCACAGTAAACCGCGACACTTGTCGCCCCGTTGCTGTACAGAGTTGCTGAGCAATGGTGCTTGCTGACTGCTGTCGGCTCTTTTTGCCTGCAGGACGATATATCGGTCATCCCCTGCAGTTGTCTTCCTCGGGCGGCCACCGCCACCCTTTCTAACAGCTGTACCTGCGGTTTTGAACGCTTTCCAAGCGTGCGAAACGACACTTTTGTTGATTCCGAACTCTGCAGCTACACTGGTTGCAGTACGCCCCTCCTCCAGCTTTCCGATCATTCTTCCACATGTGAAGTCGTTCAGGTGATTTCTTCTAGCCATATTTCACGAACTGACTCACTGGCACTATGTTGAATTGCGTCTCCGTCATTCCTTTTATTCTACTGTTGAGCTGCGCGCGTCGACATCACGCGTTTTGCGTACGTTCACGTCGCCTCTGACGTTTCGTTCCTGATATTTGCATACGCATGACGTTTCTACTGACTTACGTGTTCATTGTACTGGTCTCCAGACCTCCTTTTCTACAATTTCATGGCTATTTGCTAAATTTTTACATTGTTGCTTAAGTTTTGCACACCAGTGTATATTGTATCTATATTTTTTATATTTAGAGTTAATATAGTTTGATAATGTCTGATTTTTATTTATTCTATTTATCATTTCAAAATAAAGTTTTAAATAGAAATTACATTTTTGAACACATCGTTACAATAACTACTTAAAAATATGAACTAAATTACGTTTGTTGAAAGTTAACCTTTTTTCAACAAACCAATATTAAAAAAAAAATTGTATATCTTATTGAAACCAAACAACAAGAAAACACATCAGGTACTAATTTAATAATGTGCTTTTGTTAAAATTTTGAAAATATTACTATGAACAAACATCTATATCTTCACAATTCCCACTTTCTTCATAATTTGTGGACAGCTACTGACTTAAACATGGGAGCAACTAATATTTTCGAAAAATAAAAAAAAAAAAAAAACAGCAGGTTTGCGTGGATAGATTGAACACCTTGAAAATTTTTGTAGACTAGCAGCTATTTCGATTTATATTAAGTTTATGGGGACACTATTAACCCTCCCAAGTATAAATCTTCATTTTTTAATTAAATGTTTAAGAAATATTTATTTACATTTCATATTCTTTCTATTTTCTAAATTAATTTAATGATTAAATATTCTCTACTACCTGACCGATTTTGAAAAAAATTTGAATGCAAAAAAAATCCATGTTTATTAATCTACGACCTTTTATTTATTTGTTATGGCTGATATATTAGTTTGTACATCGTTTATTTTCTTTATTGTTTTACAGTTATCTTTAGAATTCTTAAGCATTATTCTCGAACCAAGATAATATTTTTGTTCCCCTTCAAATGTGATCAGAAAAAGTCAAACACTTCAACATCAACGAACATAAATTGAAATTCTGTAATTTATTAGTATAATTTAATTCATTAAACGAAATCTTTAATTTTGTGTGGTCTTTAAAAAAATAGTAATTTAATGTTTGAAAACTACAGTAACATAAATTAAGAATCAACAT
This sequence comes from Caerostris extrusa, assembly GCA_021605095.1. NCBI lineage: Eukaryota > Metazoa > Arthropoda > Arachnida > Araneae > Araneidae > Caerostris > Caerostris extrusa. Next base: position 69,295 of record BPLR01010580.1, on the reverse strand, counting down.
TTGTTTACGATTCCGGTTCTAGTGCTTGAAGTGAACGGACGTGTTTACACCCCGCTCCTGATCCTAAACGGAATTTGTTTTACGCGTTATTTTTAGCTTTTCTTTTTTGATTGTCAGCTCAATTTCTATCTTATTCTTTGATTTCAATAATATGAGTCAAACGAACATTGTAAATTCGATGAAGATCCGCCGCCTCCTACGCCGCCGATCATATATTATACATCCCCGGCTAGCCCGGCAATGAACTCGGACTCTATCAATATGGACCAGACAGTGACAAATGACACGATTAATAATGATGACAAGGCAAATCGAACACCTTCCCCCAATTAAGGGAACTCACTGACGAATACATACTGGTAATCAGGCTGTACTGAGAAAGGATTCTCAGTTTAAAGAGAGACTTGCTCAATCAGCAACCAAATTGAGAAAGCTACAAATTGAAGATCCATCAGCAGCCGCTCTTCACGCCGAAATGGCGAAGATTTATAGACAGATGGACATTCTCAGATTTGAGTTTGGTATCGCGCTGTTCCAAATACCATCACTTTCTGAAATTGACGATCGTTGCCTGAGGGCCCAACAATCTCGGGACCAACTTTCCACAGATAGCGCCCCTGCTCTCCCCATCCTGGATGAATCTGTTACAATTGTCAAAACAACACTCAGGGCAAGAAAAGAAAAAAAGACCTGCCGATGTGGATTGTTTTTCCTACCCGGCTAAACATTTAATATCGAAGCAAAAAAGGGCGATAGAGAACGCTTCCATACCCCTACGAAACTCCTTTGCCGCAGTGGGTAATATTAATAACATCCCAGAACTCAACGACAATGCCGTATATGAGGCCAGGCCACCACCTATTTATTTCCAGCCTAAGCAGGATTGGAATCAGACCCTCAGCGTCTTGAAAAGTGAAGTCCCCTTCCTCCAGTGTAAATACACGGGGAGGTTCATGAAGTTACTAACTAACACCGATGACAATTTCAGGAAGCTCACGAAGTACGTGGACGATCGTGGGCTTGATTATAAAAGCTACTCACTGAGAGAAGAAAGACCGATAAAAGTAGTCATCAGAGGACTACCGGCGAATACTAACCCTGCCAGCATCACCGAGGAACTCGCCGAGGAAGGCTTTGAGGTCGGGAAATTTTCCCGTCTCTCTAAATACCGAACAAAGGAGCCGATGCCGCTCGTCTACCTTCAAGTCAAGAAAAACCAACACGCTGACGGTATCTATCGCGTAACTGAGCTCCTAGGAGCGCAGGTTAGCATAGAGGCCTACCGAGGACGCCCTGGCCCCAGCCAATGCTGGAATTGCCAGGTTACTTCCATTCATCGGAAGTGTGCCGACTCCCGACCAGGTGCAGGGTGCCATAAAGCAGAAAACTGCACTCGTCCATCGGATCAACTAGCTACATGTGTGAAATGATGCGGAGGCGACCACGCTGCCAACTGGAGGGGCTGCCCCAGATGCCCCAGCTCTAAGAACAAAGGAAAGGCGCAAAAGAAAAAGCCCCAGCGTCCCATGTCACCACCCAGGCCAGTATCCCAGGAGCTGTCCTACGCCAGCCTGACCGCAGGTGTTCACCGACCCACCCAGGCCACGAGACCAACTCCCCCCCAGGGAATCCACAGGATGCCGGTAGCTGCTCCACCACCTCCCCGCTGCACGTGTCATCCACGCCCGCCGCCAGCGACTCCAATGGTTGCCCATCAACCGACCACATCCGGCCCCGACTGTACGGAACTGATCGGACAATTAATGAAGTACACGGAGCAGGGTATGGACGGCCTGATCCTTTCAGAGGCATTCCGTATTTGCCTACCTCAATTGCGAACCGAAACTGATACCCATATCAGATCGTACCTGATATTCTCCACTTACTGGAAGATCGTGGCAGCGAATAGAGCCCATTAATGTTCAACACCCGCTTGGAACTTCTCAGGATTAGCCACCTGGAACGCAAATGGTTTGCGTTCTAAAATCAATGAGGTAAGAGAATTCTGCTTAGAGCATAACCTTGATGTACTTTTGGTCCAGGAAACTAAATTAAAACCTGGAGAGACCCCACTGATCGCTAATTATCGATTCTATCGTTTTGATAGAATCAACCTAAATTCCAATGTAAGCGGAGGTACCTGAATTTATGTTAAAAGTAGTATCAGGCACCATGAACTACCTGCTCCGCGCCTTAATTGCGCCGAGGTAGCCATGATTCAAATTGATCTTAATGATTTTCCACCCATTATCATCGCTTCGACTTACGTCGCACCTACAAACCCAGGTGGATACCCGGTGGAGGACATCGATACTATTTTGAAATCTGGACCCAATGTGATTCTAGCCGGCGACCTAAACGCTTTCCACTCTAGTTGGAATTTCGGACCTTCTAACCGAAATGAATTCAAATTGAACAAATATCTGAAATTACAAAGAGGATTGAAAGTCGTAGCCCCCCCCGCCCTACTAGATTTAATATTGTTAACAACCGCGCGGGGAATGTCCTTGATTATGGCATTTTTAAATTTATTCCATTTAATTGTAATGTAGAGGTGATAAATGATCTTGATTCAGATCACCTACCTGTTTTGTTTACCTTTGAAACCAGCACAGAATCACTGAAAGGTCCAGATCAGCTATTGACCAATTGGGAGGATTTCAGCTATACGCTAAGCTCTAAGCCACTCCCCTTTTACTTTTAAGCGAACCCGCTGACGCGGAGCGACTCATTCAGGACTTGGAGCTCACTCTGCAAGGAGCTCTGAGAGAATCTTCTAGACCTAAATTTAAGCCTCCACCTGTTAGATTTCCAAGCGAGCTTAAAAAATTAAATTAAATATAGAAACGCATTTCGTCGGTTCTGGCAAGAATCTAGAGATCTAAACGCCAGAGCCGATTATTTCAGACAGGTAGCTGTTGTAAGACTTAAAACTAAAGAATTCTCACAGCAACGACGTCGAACATCCTATTTTCTTTCGACGCACTAACACTGAAGTAGCAGACTTTCTCCAACAAACACACGTAAATGATATCAGTCAGGTCAGCCCAGCGGAAGTCTGTGAATTCATTAGGAAGATTAAACCTAATAAGTCTTCTGGGATTGATCGCATTAGTAATCGAATGTTAAAATCTTTACCGTATACTTATATGCTACTGATCACTTATCTAATTAATTTTTTAATTGATAAGCGCTACTTCCCATAGAGCTGTAAAACTGCCGTAGTCATTCCTATTCCAAAACCTGATAGCAATAGGGCCAACCCCAAAATTACCGTCCAATCTCACTACTCAGTGGAGTGAGTAAAATATTCGAATATTCGATTCTTAAACGCCTGGATCAGCACTGCACAGACCATAATTTACTTATACCTGAGCAATTTGGGTTCAGAACCCAACTCAGTACTTCTCACCAGCTCTTACGTGTTAATGAGCTGATCCATGATGGCTTTATCAATCGTAAATCTACGGGAATATTATTTCTGGACGTAGCCAAAGCCTTTGATAAAATTTGGCATAATGGCTTACTACTCAAGCTCATTCGACTTGATTTTTCGCCCCAGTTTATTAAAATTATACACTCGTATCTCACTTTGCGTAATTTCAGAGTGCGAGTGGGAGGGACCATCTCCAGCGATCATCCAATCAGGAGCGGGGTTCCACAGGGCTCACTGCTCGGTCCCAGATTGTTTCTAATCTCTGTGGACGACATACCAAAGCCAGAATTCTGCAAACTTGCTATGTTCGCAGATGACACAGCAATTATTGCACAGCACAAGACACCAAACTCCGTCGTTGCTCTGCTCAATAATTATATTTCTCGCTTGAAAGTTGGTTGACCACCTGGAAAATCAAATTAAATCCTTCTAAAAGCGCGTGCCTTCTGTTTACACGTAAAAAGAACGTTAGTTCACTTTTGAATGTCACTCTTTTAGGCCAATCAGTCCCCTGGGTTACTGAGTACAAGTACCTGGGGTTAATTTTTGACTCGAAATTAACTTATAAAACCCCTTTTTTTGCCAAAGTAGTTGCCAAAGCAACTACTGCAAGCATTAAGTTAAAAAGCCTAATTTCTCGTAAGAGCAGGCTAGCGATCAGACACAAGGTTTTGCTCTACAAGTCAATCCTTCGACCAATTCTCTTGTATGGATGTCCTATTTGGGCGTCCTCCTCAATCGCAAATCTCAAGAAGCTCCAAGTGTTTCAAAATAAACAGATAGCTATGATAGTCAACGCCCCGTGGTTTGTTAGAAGGAAGCAACTCCACAGAGATCTGAATATAGAAACCATTATGGACTATATTTTCAAAGTTTCGAAATCTTTTCATTCTAAATGCCCTCAGATCCGAAACGAAGCGATCCGGCAAATACCTGTATACCATCCAGGTGTGGCTAGCTCCAGGAAGGGACCCAGAACTATCTATGATCAGCAATGGGAATCTTTCCCGGCATTGAAAAGGCGTTGTGAATTTTATCCTACAACCGCCGATTCTACCGCTGTGGCTGTTGTCTAGTCACTCCGATCACTTCAAGAGAATCTGAGCTGCTATTTTTGGCATTTAAATCGTAACTTTTATTTGCTACGATGTGCAACTTAAATTAGAACATGGCTATCTGACTCTTTAAGCTGTAATTTTAAATTTTAACTTGTAAATTTTTAATGGTTCACTTTTATTTTCTAATTGTTTGCTTATTTTAAATAATTCCACTTAATCTTCTTAACAGTTTTTACTATTTATCCTAATTGCAAATAATCTTGATTTTATAGTTTACCTTTAACTTTTAAATTACTTAACTGTGTTTAAGTCTTTATTTTATTTATTAACTGTAAATTTTAAATCTTTCAATAGTAAATCTTAACTGCTCGCATATACTATTTACTTTATTTTTGCTTATTAAAAATATTAAAAAAAAAAAAAAAAATGTGTATTTTCCTAGCTTTGGTTAGGTTTTTTGATAAACCATGTAAAAAGACTGATGGCGCCATCTGTCGGCGTATTAGCAAAACAGACATGTAAACAAGTTGTGTTTACACAACTTGTATGTCGCACCTTTTTATTTGTTTAATCTTAAATTCTTTATTTTTTTTTATTTTATTTCATTTTAAACTTGGTTTAACTCTAATCTTTTATTTTTGGCCATCGTCAACGGACTCCTAATTGTACAGATAGCTTTAGCTTTTTCGATCTCCTGCTTTAATTGTTAGCAAGCAGGAGGTGTTTTTCTTAACTTTAATCCCTTTGTTTATCCTTTTCATTTTTATTCATTAATTTTAAGCAACCCCATTTTGTGCAAATGTTTTAATTAAATTAAGATGTGGAGGTATTGTGGCTCTTAAAGCCACCTTGGAACTCCGTAACTGGTACGCCCGTTGTCCAACATTTGTTTAATAAATAAATGTTGACAAATAGTTATAACAATAAGAATTTCATTTCCATATATTCTATGATTCTGAAAATTCCTATTTCCCAAAACCCAGAAAATCCAATGAAGCAGTCTGTAATCAGATTTGTGTGTGTGTGTGTGTAAATAGCGTAGTAAGTAGTAATTTTTTTTAATTATTTATTTTTTTTTAAAGAAATAAATGATCTTTCTGTTCTTGACCAGAGAAAATAAATTAAAAGATCATTTTAAAAACTTTTAAATTCCGAATGACGAATTAGTTCATATACGAATTTCTGTCTTATCCTGCTGGCCAATTGGCTAGCGCTCTGGCCATTGGTACCCCAAACTTACATGTTCGAATCCTGGCGGTGGCATGGATGTTTGTGAGTGGTTCGAATCCACGTTAAACTGGAGGTCCCGGTGTAGTTAGTCTAAAGTGTGTACAAAATGACCGTAGAGTGACAAACTATATCTCCCAGCGATAAAAAAAAATGTAAACGCTAATTATAAAATAGCAGATGCTACATCATTTCACAGTCACACTTAAAAATTTACAGTTAATTCTACAGCTCTTTGAAGAAATGTATTATTAAAAATAAGGAAGCCATGATAAATGCAGATATTTCTGAAAGTATTTCAAAAATATTAAGAATAACTATAAAACTAGTTACACTTCAATTACCAGGGGAAAGTTATAAAATGGGATTTTATATTCCCCTGGATATTAAATGAAAATTTTCATGGTCCAGCAAAAAATTTTTGTCCCGCAACCAAACTGTAAACTCATTTAACTAAGATTAAACATTTATATCAATTTCCACTAACTTCTTGTTAATTTAAAAATTGATACGTTTTATATTTTGAAGATTAAGAAAATTATCGAACATATACATTTTTATTTTTGAAGATTAATCTTACTTGAATAAAATTGTAAAAATAATCAGAATTCGAGAATTTCTTTAAACTAATTATTTTTTGTAAATCCACCCATTGTATTACATATACTTGAAATTTTTTTTTTTTTTTTTACTTTAAATATGTATTATTAGTATTTTTCACCAGTGCAATTGTAAAAAGAAATTAACTTAAAGAGAGGTTACTGTATAATGAAAATTTAATTTGAAATTCGATAGTTCCGACGAACCTTCGTTTTCGTAATCTTGTTATATGAATTCACACGTTTGTTGACCTTGACCATCAGATAGCGACACGATGCTATTTGCAATTTCGTCCAGTGTTTTGTTTCAAAACAGTGTTTGGTTTTTAGTGGTTTAGATATGACGTTTGCTCAATATTATAACTATGTATACACGGTGTAGAGTTCTCGTAGACAGCAGGTTTTCTTCAAGTGCAAATAAACGTAAGCACTTGGTTCTCAGTTTACAGCAAGAATTAGAGATAGAGTGCTTTTGTTGTTACAACTGCACCGCTCAACCTCTTCCTTTTGATTTGGTTTCAGGAAATATTTTTGTAGATTATTTTCCACCAAATATCCATTCCCTTGATTCAGCTGATGTATCAAGGTGATTCAAAAGATGCCCAGTAAATTAAAAATAATTAAATAGCTGGAATTTTTCATATTTTATCAGTATACATTAATTTAGCTTTCAATGACATAAAAGTTTTGTGTGTCATTTGCTACTCTTTAGATGGACTGAAGTCATAAATATTGCATTGCTTTTATGTACTTTTAAAGAATGTACTACATTAACATATTTTTAACTTTTTTAGTGGTTTACAGTATCCCATGCTTGGGATCCATTTTATCTTTTTTTTTTTTTCCTGCAATTAACAGCACATGTTAAGCAAGAAGTTTTAAAAATCACATAAATGAATGCAACATAAATTCAGTACAAATTGTTTATTACAGCTTAAAAACACCGATTTAAAAACCTATATGTAATAAGTTTATCTACATGAAAATAATTTGAATGCAGTAAAATATAGCCTTACAAATAGCATCTTACAAAAAAAAAAAAAAAAAAAAAAAAAGAAGTTTTTTTATCTATGAAAACATTGCCTTTAATAAAAAAAAGAAAAACAAAAATTGTCAATAAACTAGCAAATTAATTAAAAATTAAATCAGTATTCCCTATTAGAAAAGAAGCCCTCAAAAGCTACTTGTTCATGAAATTGTCAAAGACTTGTTTAAGAATTTTATGTTTAAAAAAACAAAAACCAAGGAGATTCGATGATGATTGTGATGGATCTCTATCTAAACTGGTAAAAATTCATATTTTCCCATAAAACACACAAACGTGGGACAGCTTCTTCTAAAAGTCCTCCCTCGTTCGCCAGTCTGTGGGCAATTGTTCGTGGTATACATTAGTAGAACACGAGGACCACCAATGCAACAAAAAAAAAAAATCTTAGCTAAAGAAAAATAGTTTAAAATTTTACTCCATAATCAGCGATTTGGTAATAGTGTAATTATGTTTTACAAATGTGTAGCTTTTCTTTATTTTAAATTATCTATACATATAGAAATCAAAGTCAAATGATTCGAATTTTTTGGAAAACAGTATTTTAAATATTTTTTTTAATGTTAAAGAACTTTTTAAATTTGCGTATTCTAAAAAGCCTTCGAGAACAATATGATTGAAAAATAAAAAAAAAACTTCGGGAAAATTGACAACACATTCTATATGCTGTCAATTTTCACAAACTAGAAAAAAATAGTGGAAAAAGATTTCTCCTTAAAATGCATTAATTATGCTAAATACTTAGCTTAAATTAAATTTCATAAAGTAGAATGTAAAAGAGCAATTGCTTTAAAATCTCACTTCAAAAGTTGTTTTTTTAATGCAGTAAAAATTAACAGTTTATTAATTATAAAAAATATCTATATAGTAAATTGCTATGAATTAAAAAAAACCACCATGAAATAGGAAAATAATTTTTGCATGTCTGAACACATATTTTATTGCTTTTCATGAATTGAAGCGGGTGAAAGTTTACCCCACCAAGTAAGCTTTGTATTCTGTCTCAAAGAATTTATGATTTATCAAATGACCAAATGCTTTCTCACAGGTAGAATAATTATACTTCAATGATAGACTGCAACGCACGTGATTAGTTTGATGATTATCATTATCTCTCAAATCTAGATGCAGTTTTTATACTTGACTTTTGAATCATATTCTTTATTATGTATGTAAAACAAAATACTGAATACTAAATAGAGAACACAAAGTCATAGCGATGTTAGTGTAGGGTGCAATCTTCACATAATTTTTTCCCCGATTTTAAATATATATGTGTGTGTGCGTGTTTTGAATTTAATTTTGAAGGAATTTCTTACAAAATTATCTACCTTTTCTTACAAAAATAATGAATATACCTATGCATAAAAACAGCTTTAATTGAAGTAAAGAGTATTTTTTGATTAAATGTACACATAGACAGCAGCATGAGATATAAAAAAAAAAGTTTGTTGATAAATGTCCTTTTCAAGAACAACCTTCTTGGAATATTTTTAATTGCATAACAAAATTATTAATCATTCCCATAATAAAAACTTGATATGCATTAGTATTTCTTTATATATATTATGCATTGTAATGAGACAGAGTATATATACATAGACTTTATTCATGCCAAATTTGATACGGTTAAAAAATTTATATAAAACGAACAATAATTGGCAAAATATTTGATAATATTGACCAATAAATTTTTCTTTGTCATTTGAAATAAAGCAAAAAGTCTAGTTGGTTATTATAGATCTAAATATTGCTCTTGTGTAATGAATTTGGTTTATTTATCGCTGCAATTCTATTAGCAATTGATATGCAAATTTTTAGCTGTTTAACTTGCTTGTGTTTGTCGTTAATAACGTGAATTTCAGTAAAGTCGTTTCTTTCGAAAATAAATTCTGCATGAATATTCCATAAAAATATAAATAAACAGGCTTCATAAAACTACTGTATGTATTAGTTACTGAATTCAATATTATAAGATTTAATATAATAGAAAATATGATACACATCAATAGTTACTTTTAAATTTTTTTATTTGGAATTTAATTACAAAAGAAATCAAAATTCCCATGAATCTAACCACTTTATACTGCTTGTTGAACTATTGGACCGCAGCAGAATTATCCATACCATATGCAAGTGGACTAAATAAAATAAAACTGCAAAAAAATTTTTAAAAGAATATAATACAAATAATTCATTTATAATATGTCCAGTAATTTTTATTTCAATGAAAATTATAAAGCAATGTAAAAATGTGTCAATTTACAAATTATCTTTTTTCTTCCTTTTTGTTATATTTAAAAATAACAAAAAGGATTAAAAATTAAATTAACTACATATATATATTTAAAATTAACTGCATATATATACCAGCTAAAGTGGTGATTTATTAGATCTGGTTGCTATGAATTTAAGTTCAAATGTTTACAAACAATGAGTCTTTGCTAAGATTTGTTGATGAATGACACATATGTTCGTATTTTAATTATTTTTTGTAGCAAACTTCAATAAATTGTTTCATTTTAAAAAATAAAACTAAGAATATACTCTTTTTTAACGATTTAGATATGCTGCAAATGGACAATTAATATTCTTTACAGCCTTTTAGTTGTTGAGAGAAAAATATTAGAAAAGTACAACAAATCAGAATGCAAATGTTTTAAATTACTATATTGTCTGTACTTCATTAAAAAAAAATAATAAAGATTTATATTGAATAGTTACGTTCTGAAAGCATAAAAATTAACAAAAAACCAAGTCATAAAAAAAATGATATAAATGCATTTAAAATTATATGCGTTCCTATTCATCTCATTGAATCACATTCTGCTACATTGGTGTCAATGAAGTTTATTTTTAAGAGGGAAAACTTGTATACTTAGTTTTTTTCATTTTGCTATCTTAAAATATGAATTATTGGAAGTGGCAATAAACCAAAATATTTTAAGCATATCATTTGCTTAATAGCACTTATAAGCTGATAACGCTGTGAAAATTGCATATAATATTAGAAAAGTGTCAATTAAACACTGTAGAATTTATTCAGAATTAAAAATAGAAACAACTTGAAACATTAATAGATTAAAATTTCACCTGTAGAAAACACATGCAAGTGTTACACCTAAAATGAGATGCCGAAGGAGGTCTGCTAAAAATTGAGGTAGAAAATAATGAACAGCATTCATTACATAATTCAGAATAACAGCTGAAAAATAAAATATACTGTGTAAGAAAAATAAATATTCTGTTATTACAGGATGATATTCTTTCATTAATAAATTAAGACAAATAATTTTTTTGTTGACACATCAAAATTACAATTCAAATACCAACCTGATAACATGGAATTAAAAATGAGTGCTGGAAAATAGTGATGAAAATATAAAACACGGCTCATTGCAAAAAATGGAAGATAATGCAATGCCCATCCTAAAAACAACCAAAACGAAGCATTGACTGTATTGTCAGTTAATTCTGAAAGAGAAAAAAAAAGTATATATAGTTTTAGGCAAATTCTGTCCATTTAGATTTTTTATTGAAAAGAAGATATTCTGTCTATCGAAAAAAGAAGATATTGCTTCTATTTTAGGAGCAGACAATAGCTTGTCAGTGCTTTTTAAGTTACAAAACAAAAATTTCACGAATACGCGATTCGCACATAAAAGAATTTAAATCCAAAAATCATTGAAATATTATATATATTCTATTAATTAAAACATATTTGTAAGCATGGGGTAGAAACTATATACATTATGATTATGTAATGTATTAGAAAACATTATTTACCGAGAAAAATACATTTTTAAAGAATTATTTTTTTTATAATCAATGCTTAACTATTGTCTGTTTTGCTTCTTTTAAATATTTTTGGTTACCTTAAGTTTCTTTCCCATCAGCTGCTCCAGTTTACTACTGTAGCTTACTAAAAACAACAGAACTAGTGTAATTAATATGTATTTTAGACTAAAAAATAAGCCATTCAATAAAACATTTTTAATTTTGAGTGAAAATTTTTTTGTTAACTTTCTATTTTATGTTTTGAATGCAAGTGGCTAAGGAGAAATTATAAATATACCAGTAAAGAATTTAATATTTGTAGCCAGAATAATAATTTCAAACGAAAATACAATTTCAATGACAGAATTTTTATTTCATTTCGATCACAGTGAAGAAATTAAAAGTACCATTAACTACCTAACACATTATGGAAAAATGTGCTACAAATTATTTTGAAAACAAAATACACTGAAGAGTAACTTTTATGATATAGAATATTCAACTATGCTAAAATTAGTACATAAAACTTAAATAATTATGAAACATGCAAGTCAATCAGAAGAAACTTAATAAGATAAAAATTTAACATTTTTGAAATTTTTATATTTTACTAAAACTGCAGAACAAACTAAAAAGCCTACTTAAGTGAAGAAAAATGTCAGGAAATATTTATGAACTGAAAAGTATAATATACAAAATTTAAAGCACAATAAATCAAGATTCCTAATTTCTAAGGAGAAGATAATTGTAAAATGAAATACAATAATTTCCTGCCTATAAATAATTTATGGATTTTATATTGGGATTTCATGCTATGAACTATGCATTATTGCAAACAATTTATGCTAATTTTTCCTTAAAAAAACAAATTTTAAAGATGCACTGCCTTCCAAAGAAATAAGATGAAACTTCTGTACAACACATTGGTTATAAGATTAACATTTTCATTTCACAAACAAGTATAAAGATTGCAAGTTGTCAGAATGTTTTCTATTTATTTAATTTTGAATTAGATAATTTGAAGCTTGAAATGTTGTAACACATACAATCTATTCTTGAATTCTCAGTGATGTATTTCGTTTATTTTATTTTTGCTCATTTAGTATTTCAATGAAATATGTTTGGTAAAAATTCTTCATTTTTATCTAGGCACATATATTTCACTACAAGAGTTTTGATATATTTAACATATAATATGTTATTCTTTTAAATATTGTTTAAAAATACGAATACTTTAAGTTTGAAAATGTTCATTCTAATTAAGGTTTTTTTTCCCCTCAAAATATAATGAAATTCAATAAGCTTTTAAGAATATCAAAGAAAGTAATTTTAAAGGCACAAAAATCTCATTAATTGTATCAGATTGTTTTAATTTTAAAACAGAAAATCTTAACCACAGATTATAAAAGATTAGGGTAATAATACACTTGAAATATTTCCCAACAAATTAAGTAAAAACCAATACACATATTGATTGATGAGTTAAGAATTTATTAGAGTACAAAAATAAATAAACTTCTAAATAAACTACATAAAAATAATTTACCTTTGAATTTTGTTGTCAGTTTTAAACCTCGTTGATCTATAACAGAAAACACGATCTTGAGAATGAAAAATATCTGAAGTAAAACTAAATTGCCCCACCAAATAACTGGATTGCCTAACAAATAAATACGAAGATGTTGTCCAGAAAAACTGCCCCTAAAATTGGAGTTGAAAGACAAAACAAAAAATTTATTTGTTAGTATTAAAATAACTAAGAAATGAAAAAACTTCTACTTAATTTGATTTTCAGAAAATTTACATTCGACTGTTAGCTATATATAATATAAGAACTATTCTTTACTCTACAAATTGATTGCAACTGAGAAACATACTTACTCTTAGATTAATTGGCCATTGCCATGGCCTTGATGTTATTTCACCTTCTTTTGGTTTCAAGCCTGAATTACCCTAAAGAAACAAATCATTTCAAATTAAAAAATAATAATAATTGAATTAAAAAGTGAATTAATTTAATCATCAAAAATATGAATACATTTTACATAAAACATATACATACATACACATTTACAGAATACATATGGATGTACACAAATTAAAAAATAATAATTCATCAGAAATATGAATACATTTTAATTTAATAAGTAGCCTACCTGAAACATGACAGCATGGGATTCTAAGAATCTTTCCAAAAAACTTGGAGCATATACTTCAAAACTGACATTAGGCACTATAAAAGTAGGTTTGAAATAAATTTCAAAAGAAAAAAGTTAATGGAATTTAAATTTTGTAGAAAAATAATTTTATTATAAATTTTACAAATAAAAAATTTCTATAATTGAATATACAAAATGTTTCAAAAGACATTTTGATAAACTAATATGGGGGAAAAAGTCATTTTACAATAGTTAAAGCTGCAAAGGTCAATGCAAAATGCTGATAAGGAGTATACAAATTATAAGATTAAACCAAAGATCATGCCATCCATAACAATGCATATGTCCAGTGTCGACACATGAATCAACAAATATATTCACAATAACTCACTTGTTACTTTCAATCACATGTTCTTATGACAAAATAGTTAAATTAAATTAAACTTAGTGAACAAAACCTAAGAACTTCTTTGACTCATTTAGTACATAAAAACAAAAATTCATAGCTTACAATATGAATTAACTTCCAGAATCAAATATTAAAAACAATTATATTGAATAATTGGAAATTTACAATTAAAATGTCTTCAGCAAAACAGAAAAAAAAAAAAACTGTGAAGAAATAACTGTACTTACATTTAGGGAAATAATTGTCTTCAACATTCCATAAATTATTTGAGTCTCTTAAATTTGGATTACAACTCACTTCCATCTGTTCATATCCCCTAGAAACAAGGCATCTCTACATTAGTCTCTTTTAACTTGCATAAAACATAATTCTACAAAAACCTAAGGTAAATATAACTTACCATTTTGGAAGTTGTTTTGAATCAGAATGTAAAGCACAACCTGTCAGATAGTGAATTATTTTAATTTTGCTGGTGACAGTAGAAACGGGTGTTCTTTTATCTTCACCCATGACTTCTATCCTCCATACATCATTAGCATCCCCTGTACCATTCTAAGAAATTTTAAATAAAAATATTATGTAGTACATTAGAACTGGATAAGCATTTTAAATCTAATATTATTCAATATGCTAACTCATAATTGTTTTTAACCTTCAACAAAATAAAACATCAAATTTGAGTTTTTCATCCGATATATGAAGAAAATAAATGAGTCCTTAAAGTATTCACAATGTGCTGATTTATAATGGAAAAAATATTTTTTCTTTTCTAATAGATTATTTCATTGAAACAATTGTCAAAAGTTAAACAAAAAATTATTCAAATTGGAATTTTAAAATTATCAAAATTTAATTTTTTAATTTTATTTAAATATGATAAATTATTATTAAATATGAAAACATTAAAAATAAATTATGATTAATAAAATTAATTAAGAATAAATTATTAAATTAAATTAATTAAAAAATTATTTAAAAATAAATTAAATATGAAAACATTAATTTTCATATTAAATATTATTAAATATGAAAACCTAACACATATGAATTTTGTACATGTAAAAATATATATGTATATACGAAAAATGCAAACTTGTCATGATTTACAATCATTCTTAAAAGAAAGATTGAAAATTATTAAATGATTTGAAATTTATGCTTTTGAAATGTAATCTTAAATGAGTCGGAAACTTTTGAGGACATCTATTTTATGAAAGGAAACTTAATTTTATAACTTCATAATGAAGGTACAACCTAAAATCAAAATTATATTCTGATAAGTAAACATTGTTCTATGGTACACAGTGGCTGACTATTGCTTCTTAGCTCTTATAATCATCAATTCATTGTTTGTCAATTGAAAAAAAAATGTTTTTCGTGACTGAAAATCAAACTGCTTTGCTTTTGAAAGAATAAAAAATTAAATGATAGTTTTGAATTTTTAATTGAACTCATCTTCTCGGGTAAGTCTAAAGTTCAACATTTTTAGATCTGATAGAGAGCGAAAAGGATATATAGTAATCCAAAGAATCTTCATTCAACAGCACAGTACATAGGAGGTTCTGTACTTCTGTGGTGTATGAGTGTTTCTGGTATAAGAAATTTAGTCATAATTGATGGGACCATGGATAGCAATATGTACATTGAAATATAAAAAGAATAATTTACAATTAAATGCTACAAAAATAAGACTCAACCTTGATTGTTTTTATACATGATAAAGATACCAACAGCATTAAATACTAGGATTTGGATGTTACAATAACACACCAAAATTTTTTTCAATATTTGTCATTGAATATCAACCCTATTTAACACTTGTGGGATGTTTTAGATAAGTTAAAAAAGATAAAGATTCATTTCAAGCAAAAGTATCCCAAAAAATATTCGAAAAGAATGGAATTCAGATTCTTCAAAACAGATCCACGAAGACTACAAACTATAATAAATGCCCAGATATGCAACTAAATATTAATTTCAAATTATTTGTAAAACGATTTTAATGATACAAATATTTCTTATGCTTTGATAAATAGCTAATTTGATCTTTTTTGTTACAAACATGTAACAATTTATTGCTTTAATTAAAATGAAATGTAAAATACGAAATAAAATGTTTATATGTATATTAGTTTCATTTTAAAAATTTTTAGATCAAGCATTTAAATTTTATATACTTCTCAAATATAAATAAAGATGCATGAATACTTTCTAAATTCATTGCATTTTAATTTTTAAAACACATTGATAATTCTTATTTATTACATACATCATTCTCAGAAATTAACTTACTTCACCGTAGCAAGTAATCTGCTGATGTCTTTTAGTAATAGGTGCTACTTCTTTATGACTATGAAGATTTCTTTTAGTCCTAAAAGATAAATTATAGATTTTATGGACACATTATATTCCTGTATATGCTACACTAAACAGAAAACCAAAATTTGTATTTTATTAATTTAAAATGAATGTTATTTAACTATTACCGATAATTCTACTGTTATGATTACATAATTTTTAAAATTTAGACTTTGAAATATACTCGCATGTATTGAAATTTACATATTCAGTAGAAAAACAACTAACCATAAAACTAACACAATGGTTAAAGTGCATGCAAGTTGGTATATTAATGATTCCAAAATGGATAAATTGTGCAAGATTATACATATTACAGTGGACTCAACATTTAAAAGTATATATAATTTATAGCCCACAGGAGAAAAACTGCATTTAACATATCAAATTAATTACATTTTAAAGACTATACTAAAAAAAAATTTCAAAATTGTTCAGCAAATAAAGCTGGTTCTATTAATAATATAAAAGTTATATATTAATTTTAAACAATTTTGACATAACATTTATAACCTACTTCCAGAAGGATCAGCCATTTAAAAATTAAATTCAACTCAAAAACTTGCTTCTTATAACCAATTGCTAACTTTATTAAAAATTGTTAATCACTAACTGATTTTCTACTTTCCTACTGAATGGAGAGCACTTTTTTTTTCTTATGAATGGCAAAGGTCGGAAAAAATGTACTACCTATTCATTTGTGTTTTAATGGTCGCAACAAAATCTTTATAAAATTGTTTTGAAAATGCATAAGTTTTAAAAATGTATATGTTGTAATTTTTAACAGTTGGGAGAAAGAAAATAAGTCTCTAGGCCTTTTCTATATATATATAACTCTACACTTAAGGTTTATTGCAATAGAGTTTATCTAAATATGAAGATATTACTGTTTAATCAAAATTGGATATTCAAATTGTAAGAATATTTACATTAATTCCCATTCATTTGTATTATAAATATAAAGAACACAATGAAATAATTTCTTACACAACATGTTCAAGTCTAATTAAATCTCCATTTGAAACAAGTTCTACACGATTATCACTAGATAAATCAGGTTCAGTATCAAATTTCTTTATGATCCATTTGTTATTTTCATCTTTATGAGAATATGCTGTAACCTGTAAAAATAAGCAATATTATTCACTTATAAGCAATTCCTCTTAATTATATTCTTCTTCTTGGAATTAAAATAAAATAATTGTAACATAAATTTTTTTACTTGTTGTTGACGTGCCCCCACACCTTCAGGATAAAGATGCCAATGTGAATGAAGATACCCACCACCAGTTCTGTAGTTTTTAATGGTGATAACAGCCCCATAAGCAACATCTGAAAATAAGTTACAAAAACATGAATTTATCTTTAAATATTTTTTTCAGTTAAATGTACTTAAAAATATTTCACAGAAAATATTTAACAAATAAAAATTAAAGATGTCATTTAAATCTTAAACCCTACTCCTTTTTACAAATAATTACAATTTTGCAGCTTTGATAAGGGTTGTTGAGTTAGATTGCAACAAATTGGTATTTTAAAAAAAAAAGCATGGTGATGAGGACAAAAATTATAGATTTTATAAATTTATTTTGGTTTTATATTTTAATAAAAAATTTTTGTTCAAACCTCAAACTTACCTCTAGGCATGTTTGCATGGTATAAAGAATTTCCTTCCAACTGAGACTGAAATGCAGAACTAAAAAATCCATCACCAGATCCACTAAAAAATAAGAATACAAATATTATAATCTATTAGTTTTCATAAAAGAATTAAATTCATTTTGTATCAAAAATCAAAAAAACTGTTTAATTTTTATCCCAATATAAATATTTTAGGTTATTTTAAACATCAAATTCATTCTTAAATGCAAATACAAGTTTAAAAGATATCTCTTTTAAATGCTTTTTAAACATTAAGTAAAAAAAAAAAAAAAAAAAACATTAAAAGGGACAATTTAACAAAAGATTGTCTAAACTTGTCTTAACAAATGATTGTCTACAAAGAACATTAAACAGTTTAAGAATTAACAATAAAAAATTTTTCCTTTTGAATATTTAGAAATTTTTAAATTGAGAAACAAGATTTTAATCTAACAATAAATAAACAAATAAGTTTATTTATATTTAACATTAAAAAGTAAAATTGTTGAAATGTCAAAAAAAATCATTGCCTAATTACAACTTCAGTACAAAAATTTATATTATTATAATATTAATTAAAGGATTTTTAATTTCAAGAAAATTAAAATTACAAACCTTTGTACACCTAAAAGTTTTTAGATGTATATAAAAGAATATTATATACAAAGTAGCAGGAAGGAGAATAAGACAAAAGGCTCTAGCAACAAAATGTTTTACAACTTGAATCTAAGAATTCAACAAACAAAAATAGAAAAAATATTAAAATTCTTTAAAAAAATACTAGAAAATACTTTTGAGTTAAACAAGTTATAACAGAAAAATTAAAAGAAAGATTAAAAGGAATATCTTCATAGATAAAGGATTCTATTTTCTCATTCATTTAAATTGTTTTAATTTTCAACCAGAATTGTAGTACTCTGTAAATTATTAGCAAAATAACAAAAATTTAATTTGTTGCTTTATAATATATGTACTATGTTCCAACCTCAATGGTATCAAAGAGTTTCATCGCATATTTTTTTATATTAGCCATAACAGGGCTGAATGCACCAGGTAGAAGTTTTTGACTTGGCTTCGTGGCGCTGACTTTTTACGGGGTAGAGCTGTCATCCCAACGTTCTGCAGTCATATTAGACCGGGACCTACAGTTTAAAGTGGATTCCAAACTACTACAAACATCCATGGCACCACTGGGACTCGAGCAGAAACCTGTGGCACCAGAGCACTAGTCGCTCAGCCATCAGGCCCTATTATAATTATAGTCCATTTTATCATCAAAGATTTAATAAATTTCTGGAAGTGCATAATACAGTAAGAATCGCTTAATGCTGTTCCAGTATTTCGATAATATCCGGATTCCCGATACATCAAATTTTAAAGCTTATTATCTATGGTGGACATTCCAGCAACTGACTGATAAAACCAACGAGAATCAATAATCCCTTAGATATCTTTTGAAAACAACAACATTAATCTGTCCTAAAAATGATGGAACCATTTATGCTTTGAAAGAAGTAAGCAGAAATGTATGGTCGGAACTAAGTAAGAACAACATTTGCGGAACTTGCACAAGAGAATCCATTATTGATGTCGACAAAATCGTCAAACTAGCTAATGAAACAGTGTTGGTTAATATAAATCCACAGGAAATTGAATTATTGCATTATTATTAAGTTTCAACTGGTGATAGTTTTTCCAACGACAATCTAATAAGCAATCATTATTTCAAATTAAAAGAACAATAGAACAACAAGTAAAATAAGACGACGAAAAGAGTTTTTCTGACGAGGAGCAAAAGGAACTTTCAACGAATTTTCTAAAAACAGTTTAGACGCTATAACGGAAATTATGAATCAGTTTATACAAAACGATTTAAATTTCGATAGTAGTGCAAATGCAAGCTAAAGTGTCATTGATGTGATCTCTGGCTATCGACAATTAGTTGCTGATGAAACAAGTAAAGACAAACAACGTTAATGACTCCTTCACAATAAAACAACAAAAAAAAAAAAAAAATAAAAAAAAAGACTCCGTCAAATGAGGAAGAACCTTTCTCAACACAAACATAACATCTTTATTCGAACTTTTTGTTTTGTTTTATGAATAAAAATCGATATTAGCAATAACTAGGCCTGTAATTAATGTAATAAAATAGTATTGTAGTGTTGTCGGTTCGAATTGGCACCACGTTGGGCGCCAGATTGTAATATTGTGGGTTGGAGCAACTGGATTGTAATAGAGTGTGGTTGGGTTGAGACTTCAGACGCAGGTTCGAGGACACACAGCTTTATTTACACACGCACATACAATTTAACACATTTAAAGACATATAATTATAGATTCATAAAATGTTTCTATTTCTAGGCCGAAACTCGATACTCAGGTAGGCGCGGGATGCGCGTAATATACTTCCTCTCCGGCTGAGAGTCTGTAGGCCAACTACTACGCAGGGGGAGTTAAATATATTTCTTCCTCGAGATGAGAGATTCTCAGCGGAGGAAAAAAAAACGGGTTCCATATTTCCTTTTGTTTACATTTTTTCTTTGGAATAGAAGAGCACTTTTATATTTCCAAAAAGATAAATTCTCATTTGTTCATTATTAAGGTAAAAATGGAAATAAAAATTAATTTTGTCAAAAATGTATGAAAACATTTACAACTACATTGACTATGAAAAATTTAAATTTTATCAAAATCTAAGAAACCAAATAATTTAACAGCATCATGATTTAGAAATATTTATTTTATTTAACTGCAATATATCTTATATCATTTTTAATATATAGTTTTTTTTTAGTTGCTGAATAAGTTTGTTATGTTTTAAAATTCTGAATTAACCAAATTATTTTATTCTTTTAAACAATAATGATTATAGATCGTATAAATATTGTTTCATACACTTAAAAAAAAAATCATTTATTGCCTTTATTGTTTTTTTTAATAGTATTAGAGGGATGTGAGTAGCCTGAACTTTAAGAGAAAAGGTATTCTCGTATAGTATAAGAAATTCCATACAAAAATTCCAGCTAATTGCTTTTTCCTAAAACTTTGAAATTATAACTTCATAATTTATTTATAAACTTATAAACAAAGAATTGCATTTTGTAATAAATTTATCATTTGGTGCCTTCTGAAAAAAATTGTGCATTAAATTATAGAAAGAAATAGTATAGTTTGAGAAAAAAAAAAAAAGCATTATAAATATACCATTCTGAAAGAAAATGGTGCCCTCAAACCTCTTTTTCGCAAATTGTTTCCACGAGAATTTCTAATTAAACAAACTGCGGTAGCAAAATTTATTTTTTTTTATTTTTATTTATTTATTTATTATTATTATTATTGTTATCGTTATTATTATTATTTATTTATTTTTTTTTAGATATTATTCTCTTTTACGCCAATAACCCAAAGTGTAAGTCAGGGAAAAATCCGTAATTCCAGAAAATTCTGAGAAATTTGCAGAATGCATTCTCGTTTCTGTCAAAAAAATGTCCTGAATTGCAAAACTGACTCACATAAAGGGGAAGAAAGTAATAATAAATTAATATATGGACTTAGCAGTTCCTTTTTAACAAATGTTCTGAGTCATATGTATTAAGCAAAAAGCTTTTTAGGGTGTAGTGTTTTAATGTAAATTTTTCCTCAATTATTTGATGGTACTATTAATAACATTCTTTGATGATACCATTACCATTTTAAAAACATACCTATTAAAAATAATAAACAGCATTTAATTCTACCATTTAAATTTTATTCCATTAAAAAACAACTTAAGTGATTATGATTATTAAAATTCTGTGTGTAATTAAACAATTAAAGCAATTTAAAGAGTTTTTTAAGTAATAAAAAAAATATATTGCATCTGGTTTTAAATTTTAAATTCATAAAAGTTATTTTGTCGATTAAAAACTAATACATATTCCCTTCCCCCTCCCCCCCACAAACAAGCAAGTTAATATAGTCTTTTGAGACCAACGTTTTTAATAAATCAAAATTATTTGGGTGGGGATGCCAAGAACAATAATTTAATAGCAATTAATACAATGAAATACAATTTAGTAGTCTATGCTTATGTGCCTGTAGTTAAATCTAAATGTACACCCCTGTAGTTGTAGATTTAACTACAGGGTGCATTGTATACCCTACAAGTTGATATTAATTTTCTGAATTTCTTTTTTTTTTATATAACAAAATGGAATTTTATGATTGCTTAATTTTTCCATCATGCCTTCATGGAGTTTCTGTCAGATAAACCTTTCGGAAATATTGATTGAATTAGAAATTTAAATGCTTAGGATATCTCAGCCTTTGATGTGAGAAGAATTAGAATAAAATAATCCAATGGTTCCATATTTTACAATAATTAGCATTTATGATTTGTTAAAAATTGTTTCAAAAGGAATTTATTGGTTAACCTTACGATACGCTATGCAATGCCATCGATGGTTTGTATCGCAGGCAAGTAGAGGAAACAGCGAACACAAAGACTTTCTTTACAAGCGCCGATCACATCCGACTCAACTGCTGCCCAGGTGCAAATCTGGTCCAAATGGAGCAGCAGAAGGAACATCCAAGGCCGGGTTCGTTCAGCATGCAGGAAAGTACAAAAAGGAAGTTTGGTTAGATGAGACCTACAAACTTTTTAAGCGCCGCTGTTAAAATAGATTTAAAATCAAGCGTAATCACTGCATGCTATAATACTCTCAAATATTAATACTCTCATTATTGACATTTTAGTTTTATAAAATGTATTAAAATTATTATTTGCATTAATTTAATTCTATTTGACAAAATTAGCATTATTTTGGAAAGGGATAATAATAACAATAAGCATGAAGTTTTCATTTCGAAAGCTGCACTGCCAGTTTCATTGGAATTCAGTACTTTAATTATCTCACACACAACAAATATCCCCTTAAATAAAATACCTTAACTTAAAATTAGTTTTAGGCCGAAATAATTAATAAAATTGCGTTTATGGAATAATAATTATGTCATATCGACAATGGTTATTGTAAGAATTAACCATGTATTGCATTAATATATTTCATATAAAAAATATTCTAATATTATTTTTCAATTAATATTTAATTTTTAGTAACATATTTTTTAAGCCGTTATTATAAGAACCCAACTTAAAAAAATTTTTTTTTTTTTTATAGATTATGAAATCTCTTATAATTTCCTCGCACTCATGCCTACTATTATCATGAATGAAAATTACGTTTTAGTAAAATGTTTGAGGCGATCATAAAAGTGCGCGACAAAAAAATTAATAATAAATAAATAATAAAAAATAATATGAAAATGAATTGTACTAAAATACTAAACATTTTATATATAATTTTAAATATTAGCAGCGAAAAATAAAAACCTCAAAGTTATGACTTGTTGAACAATAGATAGCTTGCAACAATTGACTACGTGCTTTCACAATCGATTCATGAAATAAAGAAAGACACGGCAATACTTATACATTTACAAAAAATATCAAACACTTTCTATTTGCATGCAATAATCATATCAAGCAACTCGAAGACAACATCCTTAACATCCGGGCAATTTTGATATGACGTCAGAGATTTTTTAAACAGTATTGATAAATGCGAGTTTCTAGTCATACAATCAAGTGGCCAGAAACACACACTCGTATGTTTGCTCTTCGAAATAATGATTGCTTTTAATAGAAGACACTTTTTTTTTTTTTGTTGTTCCATCGAATTTCATTGTGATTGCCTATCTATGAGTTTTTCTTTTTTTTTTTAAGTTAACTTGATTTATATTACGAGTCAGGGCCAGATTTAATGAAAAGAGGCCCTAGGCTATTCCACTTATGAGGCCCTTTCATGCCTCCCAATTTTTAAGTTTGTAAATTACATGAGAGATAATAAAATACATCATTACTGTTATATATATCAATATGTTAAATGAGACATGTTGTGATGGGTATTAATCTTTATAAAAAATGTGACACGGATAATAAATTTAAAAAAAAAAAGTCGAGAACAGTAATTTGGACATTTATTCTCAGCACCATATGTAGTACTTGTAACAATAACTCATCAAACATAACACACAACATTTACAAAGAAACAAAATTCAAATAATAAAAGTCTTTGACTACGAAAATAAAATATGCAATAAAAATTATCATATTTTCTATCAAATTAAATTAAATATATTCAATACACTGAAGATTAAAGCAACCTCAATTCAGATAAATTTATTTCATAATAATTCGCATTTAAAGTTTTAAGTATGAATTATTATGAATTTTAAGTTTTAAACTAAATCAAAAATGGAACTTTATTCAAACAAAATCCAGATTACAAAAAAAGAAAATATCAAATTGTATAATGTATATTGTGTTTACTGTTTTTAGAATAGTGTAATTCTAATTTTGCTAACAATTTGAATGTAGGCCCCTATTGATCTTGAGGCCCTAAGCTGAAGCCTAGTTAGCCTATAGGAAAATACGGCCCTGTTATGAGTATAATATTTTGTTCTGATATATTGGAATTTTTCTACTTTTAGCTTTATAAAAATAGAATAATTTTTATTTAAATATTAACGCTCGTTTGCGTTTGTCTTTACGTTAGCAAGCTAAATATGTAAAATAGTTCTATTGTCAAAACTCTTTTTATCCTTACCTTACTTTCTAAATTCCTGAACAATACTTTTTTTTTTTTTGTTCTAATGCAGCTGGCAAACACTTAGACAATTGTCTTTGAAGCCTTAAGGCAAGCGCTGCACAGACATTACTCACTTAGCACTACTCAGAGGGCGCATGTAACTTGAAGATAAGCTACGGACGCGGAGTAACAATGCCCCCCCCAACACTCTACCATTCGGTCATTCAGGCTCTGTACAATAAAATTTTAGTGATTAATTTTTTCGAAAGTCTTGTAATGCACTAATGTTATTTATAAATGCTATAAATTCTCTAAAAAAAAAAAAATTTTTTTTTCCCTTTTTCCTTTTATTAAAAACAGTAATAGCTCCTCATCGTTAGATGTGAAACAAATTGTTTTATAACTACTTTACACATTATTCAAGGAATCTTTTCGAATTCTTTTTATGTAAATTATAATATAACTCAGCAGACAGATAATAATTTAACATTTGACGATACTGAAGATCTTATTATAGCAGAAGATAGATGCTGCGTGATCGCATGTCTGGAAGATTCGAGTATGTTCTCGAAGTCGAAGATGCACAGCGGCATTTTGTAATGAGTAGCAGACCTTGAGCATGTTATGAACATGTTCTGCTGCGTGATCGCATGTCTGGAAGATTCGAGTATGTTCTATTCAAGTATTTTTTCGAATATTTTCCAAAGTATCCGTGGTATAAATACAGGAGATAGTTGAGAATTGGACATTTCCCAATTTTTAAAAAAAGTGATCATTTTGACAAGGAACGAATGCATTATTAGAGAGTTTTTACATAACGTTTTTTTTTATCGTCCGATAATTTTTCTTCCTAGCGCATGCTCATAGGAATAGCTCAGTAGTGCAGTATTACAGATACGCATGCGCAATAGGTACAATGTTTCCTATGAGCATGCGCGCTAGAAAGAAAAAATATCGGACGATAAAAAAACGTTATGCAAAAACTCTCTATTATTGATTTGAGGTTAGGTGCCTTTTGTACGGATTTGCATAAATATTCGAGAAAAGAAACGAAAGATATAAGGGAAACATAATGGAAAAGTAACGGAAGATAGTGGAATGCAGAACATTTAAAAAAGCAATGAAGATATAAAAATTTTACGATTATGTCGAGTAATAAGGTAATGTGTATAACTTGCAACCAAATAATATTAGAGAAAATGATTTACAAGATTATACCACAAAGCGGCTTAGCTGCTAAACGCGATTTTTTCAGTTTCGAGCAATAATCGAAATTTTCTTGAATGAAAGGAATCGTCTGAGCTACCAAACAGACTGAGTTACAAAACAATGAATGGTTTTGTTTGTGGCTCTACGGTCATCTGCGCACGAGGGCTTAACAGCCCGGGACCTACAGTTTAAAGTGGATTCCGAACCACTGTATGAATGGTTATAGGAGTTATCATTTTATACAGGTTTAACCAAATACATAACACGCAGGGCCGGATTTAGATGAAAGAGGTCCTAGGCTATTCCACATATAAGGCCCTTTCACCTCCCATTTTTAAGTTTGTAAATTAATTATTATGCTTGTTTATTATTCATATGTGTAGAATTTCTCCTTATTTTTGATTTAGTGTTTAGTGTTTAGTGTTTTTAGAATAGTGTAATTCTAATTTTGCTAACAATTTGAATGTAGGCCCCTCTTGATCTTGAGGTCCTAGGCTGAAGCCTAGTTAACCTATAGGAAAATCCGGCCCTGATAATACGTCTTAAATCGTTCAAATACGTCTTAATTTAAAATTACCAGGAAAAACCCAGCTTCTACCTGATTTATACATTCATATTAAGTCCTTTCGATAAAAAAATTGTTTTGTATCAATCCCGATAAAACCAAAAAAATTTGTCACGCCTTTTAATACATACTAAACATTCAATCAGCAAACTGAGAGTCCATTGCCAAGAAATTTTGCAATTGAAGCTTTTAGGTTTTTCAAAACTAAATTTTATATCCCGTTTTTCAGATTTTAATGTAATGACAAACGACATTAAGATTTTTGAAAATTCTTTTTAACCTGATTGTCCCAGAACTTCAAATGGAAATTATTGATTTGCTGTGTAGCGATATTTTTAAAGAAAAGTATTTGAATATGATAGTATTTCATCATTGATAGTATTTTATAACAGTCTTACCTTTACACACTGAGGTCATTTGCATAAATTTGTTCGTGGCTTTTTTTTTTTTTTTTTTGGAACTACTTATCTATGTGAAAAAGCATTCTCCAAAAAATATTTCAGAAGCCAAGTCAACAGATGAGCATTTGAAGTCTTCTACTTCATCATTGGCACAACAGCCCTGTGGTGGGTATAGACGGCTATCTGCTGGCAGATTTCGATAGAGGAGATGGCTTTCTTTTTATGGAGTAATAGTTTCAGCCCTACGCCCAAAGCTCTACACCCATATTAGACCAGGACCTACAGTTTAACATGGATTCCGAAACCACTACAAACATCCATGACGCAGCCGAAACTCGAACCCGAAACCTGTGGCACCAAGTGCTAGTCACTCGTCCTTTAGGCCCGCCTTTGAAGTCACTGCTGATAATTTCCTCTAGTAAACTTGATCCACACCTGCATACAATTATTAGTGGAAAGTTACAACTACATAAATCTTATTAATCATAATTCTAATGTTTAATTGAATTGCCTAAGTACATCACATATAAGTTTTTAGAATAAATTTAATATGATTAATTACAAGTAAAATGTTCAATTTCATTATGTATGTGAATTACCGAGTTTCTTAATTGGATATTGCATAAAAACATCTGATTATTATTTTGTATGATTTACTTATTGCAAATTTTACAATGTAATAATAAATTGTGGTGGGCCAGATTGATGATGCCCGCTGGCTGGTGTTGGCCCGCGCGCCGTAGTACAGAAACCCCTGGTATATACAGCAATTAAAGGAAGTATCTTTTTCACATTTTGGAGTTACCTGAATCGCATTTTTAAACTATCGCATTCGAATGAAACTGTTCATATGTCTGAGATATTTCTTCCACTTCGTCCTACATTTGAGAAACAATTTAGAATATAAATGACTCATCTATTCAAATGAGGGAGGTTTTTTGCGGTTTAAAAAACCAAAGGCAAGTCCCGTTTTTCTTACGTCATTTGTCTTCGAAGAGATGACGCATTAAAGAATGAAGTTGTTTTTCTCCTTCTCAGATTTTATTCGAATTTCGAATGTGTACCATGTGTTCGAGAATGAATGTTTATATAGTATAAGCATACATGATCGTAGACATCGCCGATGGGTTGCAGACTTACGAATGCCGTTTTAAATCATTCCGACTTTATTGCGGATGTCAGACACATAAAAGCACAGAATTATCCGCGTTTATTTATAGATATTATATAATAATAAAAAAAGTAAATAATGAATTTGATGCGTGATATTACAGTAAGTTAATATGTATTTTAACATTTGGATTGATTTTTGAAAACCAGATGTTAAAGTAATCAGTGAAATAATATTTTGTTAATGGATTTTTTTGTGTATCCATTATGTTTGCTCTTAAATAAATGTTGATCCATATAATGTTTGAGCATTTTAATGTAACGTATTATGCAGCATCCATTACATCTACTTTGTTTAAAGCAAATTTTAAAACGAAAATGTAGGTATATATATATATATATATATATATAATATTAAAAAATAACATAAATATTAATATCCTGTATACAAGATAGTAAATTAATGATAAAAATTCTGATCTGCAGTTTGCAATGAATTAGAAAACGCTGAATAAAATAATTTTTTTTTTAAATAACTAAATGCTTACTTTTTATCAAACTAAAGCCGAAATATTGTTCCATATTTTAGATTTTATTAAAAATCTGAAGATCTTTATTTATTTATTTATTTATTATTATTATTATTATTAACAAAAACACGACAACAACTGGGGCCTGATGGCCAAGTGACGTAGCTCTCTGGTACTGAGGGCCGCAGGTGTTGGGTACGAGTCCAGGCGGTGCCCCGGGTGCTTAAACCGTAGGTCCCGGTCTAATACAACTGTAGGGCGTAGGGCTGACAACCCTACCCTGTAAAAAGAAATCATCTCATGTTTCGGAATCTGGCAGACGACCTTGGAACACTATGGGGCTGTTACGTCATTGAAGAAGAATTATAATAATTAATGTAAATTATCATATTGCATAATAATAATTAAAATTAGCCCGAATTATGGCTCAGTGAAAACGCGCTTCGCTTGTAAGCATTAGGACTGAGGTTCCATCCGCTGGCAGCTTTTTGTAGACACTGTTTAAAAAAAGAAGATATTCGATGGCATTTGTGATGTTCGGCATTTCGCCTCATGGGTCGGACTACCTTGTGGGAGTTTTCCGGACTTTCTCCCATACGATACGAGGTAGTTCTTCCTAAAAAGTCCTCCCGCCCTGCCCACTACCCTCCTTCTTCATCGACTCGGAGCCAAGTCAGACTTCTACCTATGGGTGCTCCATCACAACAGAAGATGCCTCCCCATTCTCTCCCTTCCATGAGACCACACGGGTTCATGGAATAGATGTTGCTGTCTACCAAGTGGGATAAGAGACAAAAATAATTAACATTTTCAAAAATATTATGTTCGCGTATGATGATAGTAGATCTGCAATCTGTGTACCGTTTGACGCTCGTGAGCCCTGTCTGGGTTAAAAGTTCGTAGGCTGACACATAGATGGCGCTACTAGTATTAAGTCCATATGACTTTTAGTTAGCCAAACCTTCAAAAGACACGTGTATAAATTTGACAGCTGTTGCACTATTAGTATGTGAGTTATAGCATTTTTAGTGAAGCAATCTCACGCCCATATGTGAAATGTGTGCGCATTTTCAAACTTATAGCCTCTTCCGATTTAACCTCAATTGTTTTTGTTAAATATTGGTATTTTATCTGTGTTAATTTTATTAATAAGCTTTAATTTGTTGATTGAGGAGAAAACTTCCCTGGTTTAAAGTTGGCATAAACGATGTAATCGATGAGCTAGCAAAAGGAATAAGTTAAAATTTAGTTTATGTATTTTGTTTAGAAATTTAATTTTTATTTTTTTTTAAGCAGCACTTCTTATTGGACTATATATTTGATGAGCGCAAATGAGCGCAATGTAAAAATTATTAATAAAATAATTGATATATGTAATTTCGACTTTTGATACCTCTTCTATCCACTTTAAACCCTAGGTTCAAGGTCTAATATGACTGTAGACCATTGGGCGTAGGTCTGATGACTCTGCCCCATAAAAAAAAAAACATCTCCTATCTCGAAATCTGCCAGTAGGCAAGCTATCTGGGCCCACCATGGAGCTATTGCGCCAATGAAGAAGAAGACTTCAATGCTCATCATTTCATCGCTCCTCTATTATTATTATATAGTTTAGTATGATACATTGAGTTTTCATAGAAAGTTGCACTTTATTTTGTTGAACTTCCCAAAGGCAAAAATCCCGCGTAATCGCCAGAGTTATTATCTATATGAATGGATTTCAATGAAAAAATGTGATTGAAGAATTATTATCTATATAAATGAATTTGAAATGACTGATTTGAATCTAAAATAAAATTCTGAAAACTTTTATGAGATACTTGATTAGATACTGATAAATATCATTAAAAATTGATCAAAAGAGAACCCCAATTTTGAAAATTATTTTGTTACTTGAATGTCAGCCGATCAACTTCAAGACTCTATATGAAGGATTAAATAAGTTATCCAATTTTTATCAAAAATGTTTTATTTCCGCACAAAATTATCCTTGTGAGTTCTGTCACAAATATATTCTAGATGAATATTATCAAGTGTTGTTTTTTTTTAATGCTTGTTCCCGTTAGATTTTAGAATTTTATTTATAAATGTTAATCCACTTTTATCTTAGTAAACGTGTGCCTTAAGAAATCAGAGCTGTTCTATTTCTTTTATCATGTCTAGAATACTGTATTCATTATTTTCTTTCTTTTTATGGGTCAACGGAAGTCTAGATTTAAATTAGATTTAACTCATTTGTTAAAAATAAATCCAGCAGATGGCAGCTCGTTTGGAAAAATTGTTATCGTTTGTAAAAATCTTTATCGCATTCCACTGTTCTTAAATATTTATAAACTGAATTTAAAATTTTCTTAATTGATGTAAATGAATTAAAGTATTTTATTAATATATAATGGTCTTTTTTAAAGATCATAAATGTTTTGGTTGTTTGTAAAATATTTCGGTCGTCCTTGAACCCAAAGGGAAAAGGGTTTTAAATGAGTATTGATTGCATATTATAACCGTCACCAATTATGCACATTGTGTAGTTTATAAAATATGTTTGGATATTGGAACATCTGTCAGCCACAAAAGAGCATGGGGTACTGTAGCCAACATGATCTGCTTATGTGACTGATGTCATACCAGAGTTCCATAACCATGTATAAATATATATATATATATATATGGTTGTATACACTATGTATTATATGGTTGTAATATACAAAATCACAGAAAGGTCTAAAATACATTTAAAATAATTAAAAGGAAACGAATGAAGGATTTTACAGAAACACAATTAGTTTGTATAATAAAGCTATTAATGCATATTCGTTATACGTAAATTTTCATATTCTTAAGTAGTCCCATGAAAAAAATGTACGAAAAGTAGAAGAGAAAAAAAAAAAAACCGAAAATTGAAAATGAATTCATTCAAGATCCGAAGAGTGCGTAAATTGCTGGGATAAAACAACAATAACAACAAATCATTAGACTTACACAAGCATCAAAAGGTGAACAACAGAAGCAGATGAAAAAAATAATTAAATTTAATCGGCTGGTCCGATAAACAGAATATCAATTAAATTTAGAATTCAATGTGACAACAAAAGGCACAGTAATAATCTTAAACAAAACAAAGAAAGGAAAAGCATCAATAAATTATATTCAGACAATAGTTCATTAATTATCGTTCAAACTGAAAAAAAAAAAAACGATTAAATAAAAAAACCTTACAAAAAAAAAAAAGAATTCCAAACGATTAAAAAAAACACGTGAAAGAAATTTAATAAAGAGGCACGTGAAATTGATTTAAATAAACCAATAAGATTAAAAATAATAAATAAACCAATAAGAATCGTTGAAAGTGGTCTAGAATATTGCTGACCTACTTTCAACAAAACAATAATCACATATTTTAAGGATAATATATTTTATGGGTACAAATATATAAAAAAAGAAAAAAAAAAAATACAAGTCGTCCAATAATTCCCCAAAAGATCTTAAAAATGAATTATAATATCCTAAACATAGCTTTATCAATGAATATATGCGTCGTTCTTCTTTAATTTTTATATATTAAAATGAAATTTTGAATTGATTTTTCATTATGTAAGCAAGGAAAGCGAACATTTTATAGAGAAGTATCATCGCTGTTGACAAATGTAGGCAGATCTTCAGAAACTATCCATCATTAAAAGAACCTTCATTCTTTCCTAGAAACACTTTTTATGAAACATCATTACATGTAAAATATGTAAATTTGTACTCAAGATATTGCAATTTATTTGAGAAACGACTGCATTTTATAATATTTCTTTCCTCTTTGCCGCATCATCTTCTTAAACTGAACATTTGTCCTTGTTAGCTAACATTTTTTTTTTGCTTATATTTAGATCTAATCTGCCCTTCTTCTTTTATTGTTCAGTTTTTAACCTATACACTTATGTTTTAGGTTTTGTGAGCAGAATATCTTTACGTTAAATCCAAATAATCTTTCTATAGCTTGGGAGTTTTAAAACTTCTATATGGGTCTACGGATAAATTTTGAAATTAATGCTTAAAAGGTATGGGGCCTGAATGGTCGAGTGGCTAGAGCTCGGTACCACAGGTTTCGGGTTCGAGTCCCGGCAGTGCCATGTTTGTAGTGGTTCGAATCCACTTAAAACCGTAGGTCCCGATCTAACATGATCTTAGAGTATTGCGGGAGTATTGTTACTCCGCGTCCGTAGCTTATCTTCAAACTACACTCACCTAGTAGTGGGGTAGCTTGAAGATAAGCCCTACTGGAGTAGTGCTAAGTGAGTAACATCGGTGTAGAGCTTGCCTTAAGGCATCAAAGACAATTGTCTAAGTGTGTGACATCTGCATTAGAACAAAAAAAAAAATACTTAAAGGTATTCGAGTAGTAGTAATTTTAGTTTCTTAAAAACCCTTGTAAATCTTTGTTCATTAAAGAGTTCATTATCATGTTAAACATAAAGTTTTCTAGGTTATATTAAAGTTATGTAAATACGTCAGCAACGGAAACGACAACAATTCGCCAATCGGAAGTTTCAAGTTGGCAGATCTTTTTTCTGGTGTTTAATTTGACGGCAATTTGGTTTTGTTTGTCGCTGTACGGTCATTTTGTGCACACTTTTAGGCTAATTAGACCAGGACCAGACGTGGATTTCGAAGCACTAACACACTCACACACTTTTTTCAGAATTAACGTGGATTTGGAATCACTAACACACATCCATACCACCGCCAGAATTCAAACCTGAAGTCTATCGTACCAATGGCCAGAGCGCTAGCCCATTGGCAATGAGGCCGCAATTTGGCGGCGAGAAAAAGTCAATGATAAATCCATAGAACAGGGTTATCAATCCACGATATTGACTATTTTGAATATAGCCCCACATTAAGTCCTAAATTTCTTTAAAATATTGAGATTTTTGCTAACTTAAAACATAAATTACATAAAAAAAAAATAATAATAAAAAAAAATAATGGAATTTTTATTTTATTTAAATATACATCTAAGCTTAATATTTTAAAATATTTCTTAAGTCAGTGATAAAAAATCTTAACCTGCTGAACCCATATTTATTTTTTAAATAATTAAAATTATTTATCAATGATATTCATGTTTATTTGTCATAATGGATGTGCATTTTACTAATACTTTTGCTTAACAACTATAGTTAAATTATATAGTATATCTGTATGTGCGATCTGTGTCAGGTTTTACTTTCCAATGTAGCCAAATAAAGCCATAAGGTAGGATATCGCTGCATTAGAATAGCTGAAAATTAATATTATAGTGTGCAAGCTGGGCAAACAAATTGTAACTAGGTGTGGTTGGCTTGATATACTTAAGGCACAAGTTGGAGAACTCACAGCTTTATGTACACACACACAAACACCACAGGCATATAATTAGAGACGTACAATATTTAACGCATTTAAAGACATATAATAATAGATTCGTGGAAGGATGTCACTTCTAAACCGAAAACACGATACTCTGCTACGCTCGGGGGCGCGAAATATACTTTCTCTCCAGTGAGAGTCTCTAGGTAAACTAATACGCAGGGTTGAGTTAAATATATTTCCTCCAGGGGTTTGATTTGTCACTCTACGGTCATTTTTTTGCACACTTTAGGCTAATTAGACCGGGATCGACAGTTTAACGTGGATCCCGAACCGCTAACAAATTAATATTATTTTCCTGTATCCCCAACCGATACGTCTCTTACGCTCGAGGGTGCGAAAAGCTTGGATTAGGAACAGCAGTTTTAATATGATGTTTATGATCTTCCCTCTGAATCATTCAGACAACGACATCATTCATATCATTTGTAGCAAAATTTTTTATTTCATATTTTGATGCAATACAATTATTTTTGAATGAAGTACATTTAGTTAATAATAGCAAAAACAATGTAGTTAAATTTTATTCCATTCTCAATTTCCTTATAAGGCGACAACTATTATCAGAAAACTTCGAACTGACATCAATTCTTCTGAGGAATAAAACATAATTTTTTGTGCCGATGAAAGACAAACTAATAGTTTTTATTCTTATCTACTCAGTATTATGATCATTCACGTGTTACGGAGGCATTTGCAAAAACTAATTCAATCTAGAAATTCAATAGGAGGAAAAGTGGAATGTTAGGAGAATGGGGAAGAGAGAATAAAACAGACACGAGAAAAGAAGAAGAAGAAAAAAAATTATAAACTTTTATCGAATAAATTTTATTCTAGATCAATAAATAGCTTCCTTCAACAATGAAAAGGAAAGTTAAAAAACTAGAAGTAGAATTACCAATTCAATAACAATACGACTTAAAAGAACGAATTGATTTTGTGAGACTTGAATTAAGGTACAGTTATTCGTTCTTTCATTTTAAATTAATTGTGTCAATTAATCTAACAGTGTTAATTATGTTAATAATAACTTAGAAGCTCATTGTTGAAAATATTGTTTTATAACTTTACCTCCCAAGAAGGAAAATAATAATAGAAAAGATTTATTTAAATTAAATTTCAATTTAGATTTCAAACTGAAAACGATTTATTTGAAAGGGAAAAAAAACATTCTAAAAATTATTTAGAATATAATTTTTTTTTTATCTTTTTCAAGAGTTTTTTTTTTTTTTTGCAATCACCTATGCTGTTTTATGTAAACCAATTCAATAAAATATTTTGTTTTTAAAATTCTAATAAAAAGAAAAAAAAGATAAAATATTAATAATAATAAGTTTTTACTGTTTACTTCTGAATTCCGATTGCATGAAATAACAACATTAGTCACTTTACCTTCTTATTGCCTGAAAAGGTATTGAAAAGAATGATAACAGGAAATATTTTTTTTAAAGATTATTGACTTACTTTTTTTTTTTGAAATCTAACCTTGAACTGTAGGAAGTTTCCGTTGTCCTTTTTATGACTTTTCAACACATGTCATTTCGTAATAAAATTTCCTCTCAAAACAGGACAATAAACATTACTTAATCATTCTAATAAATCAAAATTAATGTGCGGAGAGTGTTGCAGCTACTTTAAAAAAGTAATATTTAGTAATACCTTATAAAAGATCGGGAAAAATCGTTTTACATTTCTGAACGATTTAAAAAAAATAGCCGAGTTTAAAACGAGGAAAGATTTTTTTTTTTTGAATTTTCTCAGTAAGAATGTTATTTTTAATTTAATTCTGAATTTGTTCTGCAGATGTTTATTTAATTGTTGCAGCTATTCAAATTCCAATAAAATGGTATGATATATTAAATAATTTAAAATATAATTTCATTTCAAAAGTAGTTTTTTGTAAGTTTCTTCAATATCTCTAAGAAATCTTTTATCAAATGATTAAAAACTATTTTAAACCATTTCTATTAGAACGATTCCTTGTTTTTGCAAAAGCACGGGTAGGCATTAATGATAAAAATTTCGCTTATTATAAAATTTGTCAGTGATAATATGAAACTTAAAACTTTTTTTTTTAAATGTTAAGAAAGCATTTTTCTTTTCACTATGTAGTATTGAACTAATGCAAACATAATCGAATTCTATTCATTTGAGAGATAAGAAATTTTTTTAATAATCTGCATTTACTTTTTGGTTTAACGAAATTTAACATAACTAAGCACTTGATAGCAAATAAAATGAACAGTCAAAAAACACTACGTAAGGGACAAAATTATGAAAATAAGATTTGCAATAAGATGCTATCTTTTGAATTTGCAATGAATTTATTTAAAAATGGTGTCAAATGTCGTCAGAAATTTAGTTTAATGTACTAATTCGTTAATAATTACTTTGTTTAATGAACTAATTCGTTAGTAATTAATTAGTTTTATGTACTAATTCATTAGTAATTAATTTAATTTAATGTATTAATTAATTTCGGTACTTTTTTTCATTTGACATCAGGGAAATGCTTCTATAATATTTAATGAATATACTTTAGAAGAATTACATATTCTTCCAAATGGCAGAAATACAAATACAAA
Source organism: Caerostris extrusa (assembly GCA_021605095.1). Taxonomy (NCBI): domain Eukaryota; kingdom Metazoa; phylum Arthropoda; class Arachnida; order Araneae; family Araneidae; genus Caerostris; species Caerostris extrusa. The sequence continues at coordinate 33,157 of BPLR01010580.1, read as the reverse complement.
TAAAATTATCTTTTTGCAATATGTTTCTAATTTGGAAATATAAGTATTTCATAAAATGTGGTTTCTTTTATATATCTTAGCTGAAGAAGAATACTTTTAAAAATTTGGATAATTATTTTATCAGATTAGATTCTGTATGTGATATGCACAAGTGCTCTTTATTATACGATATAAATTATATATTTAAGAGTATCAGTTAGTTTAGTAGAAATTTAATCAACATTTAATCAATTCGGGTTCGAATCCATGGATGTTTGTAGTGATTCGAATCCATTTTAAACCGTGACACTGACATCAACTCAATCTAAAATGGGGTTGTTGCGCCAGTAGACATTTTTTTATAAACAAAATGTTTTAAAATATGAAGGACCAGTAAGTTTGATGACACCATCAACTCAATCTAAAAATTTTTTAAACAAAAATAAATTGAATGTTTAATTTTTATCAAACATCGTTAACGCTGCAATAAATGTTACATCAAAATTTATATTTTTGTTACTGATAGCATCTAAATGAAAAAAGCAATACGTACGTACTTTATGTGTAGATATATATTTTAGTTAGATCCTGAATGAATGCTAATTACTCTATATAGATTCTGCCCAATTAATTTGAATAATTATAATTCTGTTGTTGTTGCTGTTACCTATGGCTTTATTTGGAACTCAATCCATACAAATTTGGCCACTTAATGTAGAAAAAAAAAAGAAGAATATATAAACAAATCAAAATTACAAAAGAAAAGACCAGACATTAGAGAGTTTTTGCATACCGTATTTTTATCTTCCGATATTTTTTTTTCTCCCTATCGCGCATGCTCATAGGCAATTGCGCATGCGTATCTGTAATAATGTTTTCCTATGAGCATGCGCACTAGGGAGAAAAAAATATCGGACGATAAAAATACGGTATGCAAAAACTCTCTATTTTTAACAAAAACGACCAAAAGGCCTTAAAAACAAGTTAAATGTTCTAAGGATAAAAATTTAAAAAGCTAGAAGTACCCAAATAAAAGTCCATGTGATCAGGACTAGTTTTCTCTGGCCCTCCAGAATAGAGTACACACATCACCCTTCTGTTTTAAATTAGAGTCCAGTCCCGAGCAAGTAATTAGATGGGCCTTATTAATTTTCTCTGTCTTACATAAAACATATATATCAGAGTTCACAATCCCTATTTTGGCCAGATGTTCGGCCAGACAGTTGTGTCCGGTTCTTCATCTAAAATTGGCAAAAGCCTCTTGGCGAGTTTTTCCACTCAATTTTTTTCCAGTCATCTCCGATTTCTCTCAAACTTTTCCTTTTTTGGTGTTAAATAATAATTCATTGATATAACCAGAAGGAATGAAATATTGTTGAGAATAATAGAGTATTTTTTGCAACTTGACCTAGATGTTTCAAGAACTCAGAAAAAATGTTGTCGGGCATTGGCTGCTTTAATTATAATTATTTTCATTTTTAAGTAATATACACAGTCCAGTCACATTAATGTGATCACCACCTACTTTCGACGTCAACGTGAAAAAACCAATCATAAAAGGTAGGTGGTAGCCCATTGCAGTAAAGTGTATATAAAGAATTCCACTTAATACCATATTCCACACTCCACTTAAAGCCAGAATAGACAAGAGTGTATATTCTGGCTTTTGACAGATGGTCACATTAATGTAACTGGACTGTATATATATTTTATAGATGAATCTCTGGTTTAAAAAGACACTCAAATGACTGAAATGCAAGCACATTAAACTAAATTTCTGACGACATTTGTCGCTATTTTTAATTAAATTCATTGCAAATTTAAAAGATATAAAGTAGGTATATAAATAAACACCTTCTTTGATTTTTTTTTAAAACTCACTAACTAGAGGAAAAAAATTCATATATTTATCGTTCATTTAGTTTGAATGTTTTTAAATATTTTTGATTAAATTTAATACTTTGATGCCAAATCTTATTTAATTTTATTTCCTATTGAACGAGGTTTATGCATTGATATTGAATTTCGAAATCTCCAATAACTAACCTGTAATTCTTGAAATTATGTAATATATTTCATGTGAAATATTGAGTAATACATCCAGTTAATAAACAGTTTGCTATTATATCGATCATTAGCTAAAAAAAATGTTAAGAAAGAATAAAAAATCTTTTACGGATATTTTGTTTTATATTTGAATTGCATAGTTGTATTTTTATTTTATCTTAATACATTAGATATCCTACTGTTTTTAAGTGTTATGATAAGTAAGCTGTTAAGATAGCTAATTTATCTCAGCACATTAGAACATTAGATGTCTCGATAAAATTATCAATAAGAATACGATATGTTGGCAAATAAAAAAAAGTAAATATTTGACAGGCAATGAAGTCAATCAAAATTTATTCATATTAAAAACAATTTTTTGTAAAATATTTTGGTTTTTCTGAATCATTGAAAAAAAAATTTTTTTTTTTTTTTATTTTCATTGAATTGCGATGCATAAAAAACAAATCAGCAATTGCATCCTAAATTTTTTTTACGGACAAAATTTAGAATGACAATATTTCACTGCTTAATTTTAACAGTATCTTGTGTCACAGGTAAGGAGCACAATTTTCTTTTTCCACCGAAGAGCAGATATCTTCACCGCATTTTATTCTATTGCAAATTTTATCCTTTTCATCATTTGCAAGCCCAGTGCAAGGGACATTCGCATTTTCAGCGGTGATCTTGTAAATTCTGTGATTTGGATCCCAAATTGTGCGCTTTTGTTCTACAGGAATTTTTGTAATAAAACTCTGTGCGGTAACAAGTTGCGTTTTCCATCGGAACGGAAGGAGGGCGGTAAACCAGAGATTTCTTCTTTTCTCTAGAAAATATTTAATTAATAAATAAAAATTAATAAAATAATAAATTACTTTCAATCATGATCTGTAATATTTTTTAAATTACTTCTCAAATCGAGATTAATTGTTGGTTTGATCCTCAATACTTACAAGCCTAATATTCTACAAGCCTAACTGATAAAGTATGCAGCAGGGTTCAGGTTCGGGTCTGCTGGTGGCGTTCGTTACAGTTCACTGCTTTTAGAAACCTGTATAAGAGTTTCCCATCGGCAATCAGGCTTCTTAGTGTCTGGTTTATTTTTATTTTTATTTATTAATTTTTTTTTTTTTTTTTGCTTTTCTCTCATAATGTGGGGTATATTATGCCGGGGCAGTTTGCTATGTTGCATGTTATTGGGAAATGATGGGGCCTAATGGCCGAGTGGCTAACGCTGTGGCGCTTGGTACCTCAGGTTTCGGGTTCGAGTCCCGGCTGTGCCATGGATGTTTGTAGTGGTTCGGAATCCCCTTTAAGGAATAGGTCCTGGTCCCATATGACTGTAAGAGCGTCACAGTACCCAATCAGACTTCTCTTACCCACATCCTTCCCAAATGTAAAGGGTAACTCAGCTCTAGGCACGGTGATGTGATGTGGTGTAGTAGTATTGGGTAATGAGGCTATTGAGAAATGGAGTATAGGCTGGAGCAGGTTAACAGGCTGGAGCAGTTTACTACGGAAGCATGCTATGGAGAAATGTTTTCAAATGAAAATGGGAAAATGTGTGTCTTTATGCTGAGCAGTTTACGGTACAATCGAAGAATAGGGGCAGGTGGGATTTGGTGACAAAAATATTTTCGCCAAAGTACGACGGGTTACGATTATAAATGAAGTGAAGTGAAAACAGTAGAAGAAACACGGATTACCACATTTGGTGATTTATCGCCAATATGGCGCTACAAAAGTCACTAAACTCCAACGGCCCCTATTTTGCGATATTTTCCAGTTTACCAGGAGTCATGTTATGTGAAAATGTGGGACAGTTATGCCTCCCTTTATCATCGCTTCGTAGCATAGTTAGTGGAACGCAAGGCTAATTGATGTACAGCAAAAATAAAGTATGGATTTTAAAGCAAGAAAGGATGCTTTGTCTTAAAATTTAAAAACTTTAATTAATTCAAATGTGGGGTTATTCAAATGATCAGGCATATATTACTTCTTCTATGACGCAACACCTCACGGTGGGTCAATGACGTCTGCCTACTGCCAGTAGGGTTATCAACCTACCCCCAACAGTCATATTAGACCAAGATTTACGGTTTAAAATGGATTCCGGGCCACTATGAACATCCATGCCACCGCCGGGACTCGAACCCGAAACCTGTGGCACCCAGCGCCAGAAACTCGTCCATCAGGCGCCAGATATACATTGCTACATTTTTTAATAATTCAGTGTTTCTCATTAGGAATAAAATTTAACGCCAAAAAATTTAAAATTTAAAACGCCATTTTCGAGGAAAAAAAAAAAAAAAAACTCTCGAGAAACAGGAATGGAAATTTATTACTACTCATGTGGGAAGGAAGAACCCTTTTGGTAAATACTATAATGCTTTGCGGGAAACAAAGGAAAATCTACCAATATTTATTTTACAAAAACCTTAGCATTTGCTATAAATAATATGATGATTAAATCAAATTATTCTCCCTTGTTACTTTGAGTAAAATTTATTTACAGACATGAGTTACTATTATTTTATTTACAAACCTTTACATCCTTATACAGAATAACGAAATTAAAATCATCAGCTTTAGATTTAAATTTCCAAAGTGATAGTATTTATTGATAACATGTCTTGGTCATGTATCGTATTTTCCTGAGTGTGCTTTAATATAGTAGATTATCAGCATTTTCTTAACCTTCGTCATCAGTGTTTCAAAATTCTTACCATTTTAAAAAAAATAAATTCTGATAAATTTAGTAAGCTTCTATTCGTGAACTCGTATATAATTGAGTAAAAGACATTTCAATTTAAGTACTTTAATATTATTAATTACTATTTTCTAATTTTATGAATCATTATTGAATCAATTTAAAGGCATTTTTACAAGTAATTATTGATCACACTTCACTGTTGAAAATAACAGTTCAAATTTTATTTTAGCATTTAAGATCAGGAATAACATTTTATTTTTTTATAAAGCGTTCTAATGTTATAATATTAAATTAATATTGTCGCTGAAATATGTTACTTAAAATCATTTATTATATTACTTTGATTTCATAAACGTTAATATGCTTTAAAAGTTATTTATACTATTATTATATAATTAATTATTTTTGTTTTATGATAGTTTAATTCACTTCTTTAACGAAAATTTTTTTTTGGAAAAAATCGCATAATAGGGGCTATCGCTGGGCTTTGCAGTCAAAAATTCTTTTCGCCAAAGTGTGGCAAGAAAAGTGTTGCTTTTGCGAATTGAATTCATCATTATTATTCATTATTGAATCATTATACTTTATTGAATTCATTAAGTGAAATGTAGTGCAAACTGTGCAACAAATCCCGGTTACCACATTCTGCAACTTATCGTTCTGTTGGCGCCACAAATAGTCGTCAGATCCCAACGGCCCCTATTTTGCAATTTGGCCAATTTTTTGGAGAAGAGGAAGCGAATAATGCGCCAAACTGAATACTTCAAAATTATGCATAATATGAAAGTGTAAGAAATTTGGTTAGCGCACAAATGCGTCAAATTTATCTTTTATTGAAATCAGAGTGTATTAAACCGCACTTTTATCATGTTTTTAGTTAAAAATATCATAATTATTAAAATAATTACCTTTTGGTCTGCCTTAATCTTTTGTAATCGTTTTGGTATTGAGTGGTATGCTTAAACGGCGACTCTTTTTGAGAAACACTCGGTTTTGGTTTGCAAGATTCAGTTTTTTGAATATTCTTCATAGTTTTATAGCTTGATTTGTATGTTGTAGAAGAAGAAGAAGGAAACTTTGCACTGGTCTGTTTAGTTACTGGACGTAGCATTTGCAAGCCTTTTTGCAGAATCCCCGTTAAGCCCAAATACTTTTTTAGGAACTGGAAATTTATATGCAGATTTGGTTTCACTTTTGCCTTCGAATTTATCGTTTGAACAAGCTATGTTGTTTTTGTGTTTTACAATTTTTTCCCTGCAATCGATTTGATCTGTCATTTTGGATGGCTTGTAGTCTTTTCTGTTATTTGTCTCGTTACTCATTTTCTGATTGGGTATAAGAATGCATGGAAATGGTTTAGTAATTTTTGCGGGTGAGGATAATCGTTTCCAGCGAAATTCTTCTCCATAAGTCGTGATCAATCGGCCTTGACTATTGGCCTTGCTTTTTCCCTTTAGATAACGGAGGTGGTATGTTGTGGGCTAAAAAGATCGAACATACCGTAAGATTCTTCCGATACATTGTCATATATGTCTGGTTTTGAACAATTATTGCAGCGGTCTGGACATTTACAATCTTGACACAAACAAAGTTTTGTTTTAACTGGGCACTTCATTGATGAAAATGTTTGAAAAAAAAAGAGATTGAGATGAGATATATAAAAAGAAATGAAAGGGAGAAGTACAGAAAAAAAGATGGGTTACTTTAAAATAACTTAAGAAACACGAGGTAAACATTTTGCGTGATGATAATATTTTAGGTGTTTACAAAATGCTTCAGTCTCGTGGATCGGGAGAAAAAAAAAACGCAATTAATCAATTCTCATATAAAATTCAAGGAAAAATTGCATGGAATTTTCGTATTAATAAAACCATGCTTTTTAACAAATTATTGTTTAATTCTTTCATATCTATTTGAATTTCAGACAAGATATAATTAATGAAGATTGAAGTGCTCCTTTTTTCTGATTTTTATTCAGCTATGCCATATTACATAATATAAATATATTAAATGGAGTGATAAAAATTTTCGATAAATTAGAAATTCACGTGGCAAAATATCTTAATGAGATGGTTGTTATTTCTCTGAATATTTGAATTTATTCAATAATTTTAGTAACCTTGTAATTCAATAATTAATTCTGTTAATCAAATTAATTCAATAATTTTCGTATTTCTGAATTGTGTTCGAAATCAGAAAGTGTAGTTTTGATAATTCTGTTCTGAATCTGAACAGTTATTCATTAAAAAAAAAAAAAAAAAACTTACGAATAATCCATAACATCAAAATTCAATCAATAATCTACAATATCAATTCGAGAATAATCCATAACATAAACAATTTTCATTCTGATAAATAAAAATGAATTATTTGCTTTTGAACGAAAAAAAAAAATATACGTCTAAATCAAGAATTTTCGTGATTTTAAATGTATCTAGATATCTCTAAGTTATTTTAATAAATTCTTCACTAAATCCACCCATATACCATAAGGAAAATAAAATTTTGAATATATTTTATAAAAATTGTACTTATTATTGTTTTTATTTAAAAATACACTGAGATAGAAGGAAGGGGAGGATGAAGGGGGCGTTCTGAAGTAAAAATTAAGTTTGAACGATAAGATGGGTTTGAAAATAAATTTATAGTGTGAAACATATGTACCTGTAACAGAATGCAGCCGACGGGAATGGAAAAAATAAAGCAATCGGAAAAACAAGAATACTGTTCGTTGATCCGAACAAGAATACTGATTAAAACATATTCTACTTGGGTATACACGGTTCAATTCAATACTAAATATACACGCCCCAGACAAGAGATATTAACTGTCCACCACGAGAATTCTTCTAGCCATACTTATTGTAGATTAACAGAGAGATCCTTGGCCGCGTAGCGGCCACTAGCTCCTTCACTGTAAAATGTTGAAACATAGCGGTGGTCTCATGGCCTTTGAGTTAATAAGAAAAATAGATAATTAAATACCCTTTTTAAAAAGATTTATTTATTTAATAAAATTAAAAAATTAAAAATAACAAAAATTTCAAAAGTGTAGATGTTGATGAAATCAGTTGCATGTAAAAAAAAATAATAATAACAAATAAATAAAACAGAAGCGAACTTTTTCATCTAGACAGTTGTAAGGAATTAATTTAAGATATTTAGAATAGTGCTTGGTCTTTTGCTATGTTTGCGGGAAGAAATATCATAATCGTAATTTTGTAGGATATTTAAAACGGTGTTATTGATGTTTCGCATATCATTATAGAATTTAGTAGAAATTTTGTGAATAAATTGTCTTAAACTTGGAATCGAGAGAGCTCGTCTAATATCGTCATTACGAAAGTACCAGGGTGAATCCGTTAACATTCTGAGAATTTTGTTCTCAAGCCTTTGAATAATTTTAAAATTTGTACGTGCAACAGAACCCCAAACTGGGCTTGCATAAGCTAATACTGGATGAAGATAAGAGAGATATATTAAATTTTTGAGATTAAGAGTTAAGCTGAATTTCTGTTGATTAAAGGATAGAGAATTCTAAATTGAGTATTGAATTTATTTATAAGGTTGTAGATATGCGATCTGTAGTTAAGTTTACTATCAAGAATAATTCCTAAGTACTTAGTTTCTTTAGACCAGGTGATATAATTATTATATATTTTAATATTAGGAGGGTTATAGGTTTTTGCAAGTGAAAAGAACTGCTTCAGTCTTGTCTACATTTAATTTTTCTTCCAGTTAATGAGCCATTTTCTAAATCAATGATATAATTTTTGCAAATTTTCCTGGATAGTGTAAGTTTTTCGGCCTTGCGTTAAGATTGCAGTGTCGTCAGCATACAGACTAATTTTGATATTGTTCTTTTGTGGAATATCGTTGATAAAGATATTATAGAGGAAAGGAGCTAGAATAGAGCCCTGGGGCACACCAGCACTTCTAGCCATATTGTCTGGAGGATGGCTGTTGCTATAGAAACAGGTTACTATGCGGGCATCTATTCCAGCTTAGTAGATTTTCATTTAAGCTGTCGCATTAGCCTTCTAATAGTGACATGATATTTCAGCAACTGATTTTCTTTTTTTCCGAGAGGAAATTCATCACGAGATTGTTGACTTGTGGAAGATATAAGAAATGAAGATATGTTTTATTTATTGATAAAACCCCATAATTATGTAAGTAATTGGTAAATATGGCTATTAGAATAATAAATGAATGGGAATTTTCAAAGTAGGGGGAGGAAGGCCTGCTACCAGAATGCCTTATAATAACCAAATTATTAACAGCGCCGGCAAGAAAATGTTTGAAAATTTGTATTGGTTAAAAAATTATAACGAAAATGAACAAAAGCAATTTATAGAAAGATACTATATTGTAAGGACACGTGAAACAACATCAAGATGGCTAATCAACTTACGTTGTATAACCACAAACTGGCACCAAAATAAAATAGAGTCAAAACTGTCGCTGAGTCCCTTAATACAAAGGGATATCCCCTAACATAACCTGTTACTTTAGCGACCAACATTAGCAGTTGGAAGAACTGTGGTGGTGGCATACAGTGGTAAAGTTAAAAATTGATGATAAACATAAAATAAAACCATATAATCAATTTTAGTTCTTTGAAATGTCTCTTTAAATGTTATATCAGTAAGTTATTTACCATATTAAGAATATTGAGACCACTTTATTATAAGAATACACGATGTTTTCCTAATATGAGGTTCATGATTTCACAAATTATGAAGCTAACGTATAAAACTGATATTTGTAAAACGTAGAAAAGATCTGTATTTCAAAGTACAAAATCCCTGAAATGATTAAAAAAAAAGAAGTTTTCCTAAAATCTTTTATGCATTTGAGTAAAAGCATAAAGAGGAACGTCAAATGAAATCTTTGGGAAGAAAATATGATTTGCAGCTTACTCAGTAGGCAATTGAACAAACTAGAATATTGCAAGTCAATCTTTTCTGAAATTATTGAAAATAAGCCTATATACAAAAAAAAAATTATAATAAGTTTGTATAAATTAAATTTTGATATAAAACCGAATAATGAAATAATAATTTTTTTTTCTATGCTCAAATTGATATAGCACGTCAGAGATTAAAAGTCAAGGTTCACTCCAACCAATCAAAAGGTAGGTTGGTATTATCTGTTGAAATGGTATTACCACCTTCTGCACAACACAACTTTCTTTTACTATAATAGTTGCTAGCGCCGGGCCTATGCTTGTACATATATAAAATCGAAGAAAGTAAATACTGTAGTAAAGATGCTGATCAAAGAGTAGTAAGTTTCTAACAATGTCAATTTAGCTTTCAACTTTTTCATTTCATGCAATTTAAGTATATTATGCCTCGCTTATCTATAATGCTTTGTATAGAGGAAAAATTTCACATTTTCGTGCAATTTTTTTAGAAAAATTGTTTTTCCATTTAATTTATAACAATTAACGAACAATATTTTTCCATTTCAGTCGAGTTGTGCTACCTATTACAGTTGAAGAAGTAAGTAAATTATAATTTACTATAATAAAAACTGACAATTTTATATCTTCCTAAAACAATTGTATATTTATTTATATGAAATTATATTCCTATTAGTTGTATTGAAATATGTACATTTTTATATTTATTGTAAACTTTAATTATTAATGCGTAATATTATTTTAAATTGACTGAATTAATATATAAGTTGCAGGTGTGTTTTCTAAAACTTCACTATGATATAATATAATTATATTATTGAAAAACATGAGAAACTAATTTAGTTCTTAGAAGTTCTAACATTAAAATCATTAATTAACATACACATTAAATTCTTCTAAGTAAAAAATGTTTGTTTTTAGTTTTATAAAATTTAAAATTTTTTACTTTTATTCCTGAAATAAGTCATTGAAATTTTTAAAATTATCATTTTTTTTGTTGTTGTTGTTGTTTGTTAAAAAGCTATCATTAAGTACAATTTATTTTTAATATTTAAAAATCTGACATTTTAAAAGTAGTAAACCCTTACACAAAAAATGAAGATGAAGCAATATTTTTGCATTTTCTTTTAAAAAGAGTATGCAAAATCAGATTTAAAGCTGATTGATGGTTATTTAACTTATTCTACTAAATTCTATGTTAACTTGAAACAAACTTTTAAGAAAAACTGTTATGTTTTACTGGATGACAGAAGAGTAGCTGTATGTTAGTTTCAGACTTATTATGATATATTATTGATTCTTTTAAGACTATGTAAATCAATGTTATCTTTGTGTTTGTAGTATTTATGTATGTTAAAATATATTGTATTTTTTTCTTTTAAATTTAAATTAATCATATAAGAATAATTTATTTTTCAGAATTCAAAAGTGTAACACTCATGCAAAATACAAATTAAATATATATTTCTTAAAATAAAAGTAAATAATAGATGAAACTATTGTAATAATTTTAAAAAATTAAATTTTACTCATAAATTATTTATTTTTCTGAGAAACTATTTTGCTTTTAAATTAGTTTTATCATATTTATTGAGATTGAAATATGATATTCATACCATTTTAAATTAAAAAAAAATATCTACATTTCAAATTAAAATGTAATGTGATAAAGAAAGAAACATTTAATCTGAATTTATAGTTTTGATATATTAAGTCAGGTTACATTTGTTTATGAAATTCATAAAGAAGTTTTCCATCTATATGTAATTGATGTATGAATGAAAAAAAAAAAATTATAATTTTTTAAACTACTTTATTCAGTATCAAGTTGGACAACTTTATTCTGTTGCTGAAGTGAGTAAAAATGAAACCGGTGGTGGTGAAGGTGTTGAAGTTAGGAAAAATGAGCCATTTGAAAACTATCCTTTGCTTGGTGGAAAATTTAGCAGTGGTCAATATACATATAAGATATATCATTTAGCAAGGTATTTATTAAATTTTTTTGTTTTTAAATGAATTTTATTTTTATTGAATCTTATTCATTATTTTTAAAATTTGAAAGCATATTCATTTTTTTATTGCATAGTTCTATTTTAAGTATTCTTAATAAAAACAAGGTATTTATCAAAATTTTTGTTTTTGAATGAATTATATTTTTTATTGGATCTTATTCATTATTTTTAAAATTTAAAAGCATATTCATTTTTTTTTCACGTAGTTCTATTTTTAAGTATTCTTAATAAAAACCATGTACTGTATTTATAAATTATTTCACTGTCATTAAAACATTTTTGTTATGAATCATTATAAAATAAGTTTAATGAGAAATCATGTGTAATATTTTGCTTATTTGCCAAATTTAATCGATGTATTCTCTTAAAATGTACAGATTTAAAAAAAAAAATTTGTTAGCCTTTTTCATAAGTTATATAACAGATTGGGAAAACTAATTAAATAAAAAAAAAATAAATTTCTTTTTCTTAAAGGTTGTGCTAAATACTTCTTGTACTAAAATTTAGATTTTGAATGCTTCTGAATATAGATAAAATAAATGTAAGATAGATAATTTTTCAGAAGTTAAATGAATACATTGATAAAATATTACTGATATAGTTTTTAAAAAATTAGCATTTTTAATTTAGATCTTGAAACACATTAATAATATTAATAATCACTGTAATAATATTTTTAATTTGCTAAGTTCGTTTTTAATTTTTGCATATTATTAATTATTGAGAGGGAAACTCATAAAATATTGTATAAACTTAAATTTTTTTTTTTTAAACATTAGCACTTATTAAACGAGATATGCAGAAGTTAAAATTTTTTTGTAATTATTCATTATTTATTAATCTTTTATTTGTTCACTTGTACTGTAATATTTGTAAATATATATAAACTCTGTGTGATTTGGTTAATAATCAGACTTATCAAGTAAAATTTTATTGCCACTTTTTCAAAATTTAAACTCAATTTACCATGCAGATATAATACAAATCAGCAATTAAATGTATAAATAGGATTTTAATTCAGTTTTCAATTGCTTTACTTTTTCTAAAATACCACATAATTGTAAAGAGAAAAAAAAAGCCTTTGAAAATGATGAACTCTGTATATCTGACTGTATGTTAAAAACAAAATATATTTACTTTTTAACAAAGATTACTAAAAGCAAAATTTGTATGGAATGTAAAAAATATCTCTTCTATTAATCTTATTTAATGGTATATTGCTTGTAGGAAAATTCAATATTGCATTGATTGCTTATTACTGTCATATTGAAGCGACAAGAAAGTTCTTCCGTTTTCATCATTTAGAAGCATTACAAAAACTGAAAGGATATTTTTGACGACCTACTAGATAAACATCAGACATGCTTCTAAATTTATTTTTGAGTTTTTCGTTGTAATGATAACTTCAAATTTCAATTGTATATTTTTTTATCATTTTCTGATTTTTTTTTTTTTTTTTATTAGTCGAGTACCAGCATATATTAGACTATTGGCTCCTAAAGGATCTTTAGAAGTTCATGAAGAAGCATGGAATGCTTACCCATATTGTCGAACAGGTACGTCTCTTCTTCCATCTCTTAATAATTAAAACTTTTAACTAATTGTATTAAAACAAATTATTCTTTTAAAAATGAATAATTTGTTTTTAATACAATTAAATTTTAAAAAATATGAATTTCAAATTTTTCTATTATCAAATTAATGAGATGTAAGTATTGAATTACTTCTAAGTGAAATATACTTTAAAAAAAACCAAACAAAAATCTTGTTTTCAGACACAAAATTCGATGCTTCTATCAGTTATCATTGTACTGCTATTAAATTTTTAAATATGTAATGTAAAAAAATGTTGTAGGGATTATTACAGTAACACCCCTGAAGATTAATAAAAGTATTATTAAAATCCTGAAATTAAATAAACATTATTAATAAGTTGTTTTACTTCTTTTTTTTTTTTTTTTACCGATTAATATTGAATGAAAAATCCTTTAAAATAAAAATAATTCTATATTTACCCATATATACATGCTTTGTGTTTTTGAGTATTTGAATATATTTATTAAAATCTTAGTTTAATATCCATAACTAGCCTAATTGTTTGCTTAAGATGTTTTGAATAAAACTAGGATATATTTAATAAACTTGTGTATAATAGTTTTAATTAGATCTTATGATCAAATATTTAAAGATATTATTAAAAAATCTTAATTTTTATAATGATTAAACATTTTTGTCAATAGTTTAACGATAGTTTTCATTAAAAATTACAGTTTCACTTAAGAAGCAAATATATTCTGCCTTCTTAAAAATGACTTATTAATAATAAATTATTAAATATTTGCCAATTTAAAATTTTTAATGTATAAATTTATATTCTGAAATTAACTTTTATATATTTTGTATTGTAATTCTTTCTAAATGTGTGTGTGTATAATATATTCGAGGTTTTTTTTTTTTTTTTTTTTTAATGCAATTGTCAGAAAATGTACTAGAACAATTAAAATTAAATATTTTGTCAATATTGAAATTTTATTATTCATGTTATTTTAATTGTTGACTAACATTTTTTTTTTTTCCATGTATGTTTTGCTGTACAGTTATTACAGTAAGTATAATTGCTTTGTTACAGTTCAATTTTTCCTCTAAGATCTGTCTTATCAATTATTTAAAAATACTTAATTGGATTTATGAAGTAAACTTGAAAGGTTATGAAAATTTTCTAAATTAAATGAATTCATCAATAATATAATTTCTTTTTATCAAATTAGTGTTTACAAATCCATGTAAATTTGTATGAGTATTTTTGATTTTGTTAATATGCATTTGTTTTTAATAATTAAATTTTTTTTTTATAGAATCCTGGTTACATGAAGGATGCATTCTTTATATGTATTGAAACAATGCATTGCCCAGATAAAGGGGATCAAGAAAATGTAAGTGTTGCAAAATTTTGCTAATATTTTCAAAGTGAATCAAAAGAAATTTTATTTCTTGATAATTTTCTAAAATTCTTAATTGAAACATTTCTTGCCATTTTATTTTTTATTAATGTATATGATGCACTATTATTAAAACAAATATTAATAAAATAGCTTGAAAGAATTGGTAATATATGGTTATTTAAAATGGTTCCAACTAACTTAAAGAATAGTTCTGACATATCAAAACAAATGAAGTTTATAGGTTCATATGTCAACATTTCAATGCAGTATCAATGTAACAAAAATCATAAATAATGGAATACAGTTATGATTTACAAAAGTTTATTAAATATTATGTTCATATTATTATAGGAAATAGTAACTTCTTCTGCCATTATTTTCTTTTCTTTCAATTCTTTCTTCTACTTTTTGCAATAATATAAAGCCTGGTAATGCAAATCTTGTTTTAACAACTTGTTAGGGGATCCCTCGTCACAGGTTTAATATTTTTTGCAGGAGGTTGAATATCAGTTAGGGTTAAATTAGGAAGTTGTATTTAATTAATAAATTTATTTCTACAAATTCATCTTTCTTAAAAGGTGTGGTTGAGGTATTCTGAAATTTAGTGACTGAAAAATGAGGGTGTCTCATCATGATACATCATGTGGTATCGAAATATGCATTTATATGCTTTAAATGTGAAGATTTATTCAAGAAAATGTTGACTGGAATAGTAATTTCTTGTATTGCCCAATTATCTTTTGACCAAACTAACAATTAATTTTGGTTCTCTGGTTGGAACAATGTTTCTGCCTCTATATTCTCTATATTAAACTGATTTGTTTTTATACTTTTGACTTAACCTACAATGGAACTCTTCTTTTTAAACTGTGTTTGTAGAGAGAGAAAAGTTCAGAGCCAGTTGTATTTCTTGTTGCTGCTTTAACACCGTTTCATAACAAAAAAAAAAAATTTATATCCTGTATTTAAGTTGTGGTTTTGAAATAAGGAAATTGCTTATTCTTTGAGGCATTTGATTTGAAAAAATCTGAGAATTCAATTTTCAAGCTCTTGTAGGATGTATGCAAATCAAATTTTAAAAAAAAAAAAATATATATATATATAAATATTGGCATGCAAGTAAATTTATGTTTAGAAGTTAAAAAGTATTTTATAATTATTATAAAACTATTAATTTTGTGAAGCATCATAAAAATAAGGATATTATTACTGCTTTTTAATCTTAAATGTATATCTTATAAAGTAAATTGCTAATTTGGATTATTTAATCAAACAATTAACATTTTCAATTTTATATTTATCTAAATGTTTTTATCTACACCAGGTTCATGAATTGCCACCAGAAAAATTAAGGATGAGAGAGGTTGATTATATCGATATTGGAAATGATGCAGTTCTCACTAAAAGTAAATTTTCTTTGCAATTTTTTATTATTTATATGTAATATTTTTGGCAATTGATTTATCATTTTATGGACTTTAATTATATAATTGAAATAATTATTTAATATTCAATATTAAAAACATTGAAAATTCTGTCACCATTTAGTTATTAAAATTGAAAACTGCTTTTGAAATTCTTCATTTTAGCTAATGATTTTTAAAATACTAAACTATATCATTTATAAATATTTTTTAATTTATAGTTTTTAAATAAAGTCTTTTATTTCTTTAGCCTAATCAGCAATAATAAATATTGTTTGAAAGTGAAATCCAAAATACTAAAATAAATGAACAGGGAAAACACATATTCTGTATTCGTTTGGAGAACAAGCATTTAATAGAAATATTTTATAAATTTAAGAAATACTGACATCAGAATGATGCTCATATTGAACAATGTTGCAATGAAATATAATTTTTCTAAAAAGATATTAATACATTAAAAACATAAGTTCTTAAAATCATTAAGTTGGTAATTAAATTGTATATTTTATGATAGAATTGCATATGCTTTTCTGTACTTTTCTTTATATAGGATTACAGAAAGTGAAGATCCAAGCAAATTCAAAAGTGAAAAAACTGGAAGAGGCCCATTAACAGATAATTGGAGGGTAAAAAAAAAATGTTATAAATTGTACTGCTCATATAAGTGTTTAGTTCTTATAAATTTAAAGAAGATTCTTATGTTTTTCAACTATCATTCAGTGATAAAAGAAATAAATTTACTAATTTTTTACTTTTCTGTTTTGTTGCTGAGATTTTTAATTTTTACTCGTTAGAAATTTAAAAGAAGATAGTATTAAAATTTACTTCCAATGATACAAATTATTAATAAATAATACTTTATTTCCTTTGTTAACTTGATAATCAACATTTTTAGTTCTACCATTGCAAATAATGTTTTTGAATTTCTTTTCCAAAATGAGAATACTTTTGCCTTTTAAACTTTATTAATATATATATGTATATTAAAATTTAGAATTGATTTTTTTTTTCCATATGTACTGTTATATATATATTTTTAATTTGAAATAGTTATCTCTAAAGTATTTTTTATATGAATGGCCTGTTTTTATATGTAACATAATTAAGTTTACTCTTAAAAATATCTTATCAATTTAGTCCTAAAATTCATTTGAATCACAATTTTAATTGACAATGATGTAAACTATTGTGGGTTTAGTAAATGTCAAATTTTAAAGTAAAAAAATATTTGTCATGTTGTAAATTTATAATAACAATAAAACCATCTTCAATTCAGTATTTATGTTCACCTTTTAATTATTAATTATAAATTAAATGTTTAATGACGAAAGTTTTAATAAATTGGAAAAAAAAATTTTTTTTATTTTAAATTATTAGATGCATTTTTTTATTATTTTCAATTTCATTTTATAATGTGTTTTAAGCATTTTTAGATTTTTGCTCATTTTCAAACTTTTTTAAATATATATTTATTACTTTAGCCAAAAAAGTGCATAATATGTATTTTTCTCTGAAGGAATCAGCTACACCTGTCATGTGTGCTTACAAGTTAGTAACTGTAGAATTTAAATGGCTTGGATTACAAACTAGAGTAGAGAATTTTATTCAAAGCGTAAGTGTAGTGATGTCCTAGTACAAATAATATATTTGGTAATTTTTAAAAAACTTAATCTTAAAATAAAATGTATTGTGTTTGCAAGATTCTGAAAATGTATTGTAGACCAGGAATTGTATGATATTTTAGCTGCGTTATACTTCTTTCATTGTGTATATTTATTTTTATGAGACGTTAGAGTCATAAAAAAAAAAAAAGGATTAATGATGGGGTGCTTCTTTTAATTCTTGTCGTTGTTTTTCAGAATTAATAAATAATGTTATTCATAGACATTAAAACAAGTAAATATACACCCTATGATTTAGTTATTTTATTTAAATATATATTTATATAATATATATGTATATTTATATTTTCTTATAAATATTATAGTATCTTTTATTTAATGAAGGTTTCTTGGCAGTTGATCATAAATTTCCAACCCGAGTTGTAATGTGCAGAAAGATTGTAAAAACAATATGCACACAATAAAAATAGTCAAACAAAATTTTACAAATTGACAAAATCTTAAATGTTTTATTACATATTTTCTTGTGAAGCAAAATGATTTTTATATGATTTCAATATTTTGTTTTTAAGTATATTAGCAGGAAATTCTTATCTCATTGTAAATTGTTACAATTATTACTTTAGGATTCAATGTCAAAAAAATGCAAATCAAAAAACAATATTTTTTTTAAAAAATTAATATAAATTTTTCTTAATTTTTTTTTTTTTCATTATAAACTGTAATAAAAATAAGTTTGTGAATTTTTTTTTTTTTATATTTTGTAAGCACAAAAAATTTTCATTTCAGTTATGCTTACTTTTATATTATGTTTGATCTTATACATATATATATATATATATATATATTACTTTATTTTTATAGACAGAACGAAGGCTTTTCCTTAAATTTCATCGAGAAGTTTTCTGCTGGATAGATAAATGGTATGGTTTAACCATGGCTGATATACGTAAAATGGAAGAGGAAACTAAAAAAGAGCTTCAAGCAGTGAGTTTATATATATGTATATTTAAAAATGAATATTCTTAACTATTCAGAAATAGAAATCTAGTTTTTTGTCATTATTTTTCATTTCTATGTAAAATGGCAGTAAAATATTAAAATCTAAATTAGCTAACTTTTTTTCGTTGAACAACTTTGTAAAATGTTGATTGTTTTTCTTTTAAAAAGATAAATGTTTTGAAAGAAATACTAAAAAAAAATTTATTGAGAATATTGAATTTTTATTGAAAATTTTATTTATTAAAAAATTTGAGATTTAAGCTAAACTTTTATTATTACATTTCAACTGAACATTGTTTAAGCATATAATGAAGAGACAAAGTCATAGTGCCGTTTAGCCATTAGTAGCCATTTATATAGTGCATTTTAAATCACAAATAATATTTATATTTGGAATAGGTAAAACAAGCATGCTTTTAAAATTTTCATTTATGTTGCCAAATGAAAATGTTTGTTATCTACACATTGAATTCGTATGATTATTTGGGCCTGACTAATATGTGCCATATACACCTTTCTAATACATCTTCATTTCTGCCTTACTTTTTGAGATTGGCAATCTAATCTAATCAAAATTGAATGTAATAAAGTTTTTGATTATATTTTAGTTTTATTATAAAATCTTGCTACAGTATAAGATAAAAAATTGATATAATTAAAAGTAGTTGCCATCATTGGTAAATATTTTTTAAAAAATTGCTTTTTTACCAATGAAATATTTTAATTTCAGTAATAATCTTTAACCGAGATGGCCATTGGATGTTCGTTTAAGATATTTTGGAACCATGTATTGCATTTAAAATTCAAATTCTTATTTCTTCTAAATTGATCTTGGAACAGTATTCTTTGAGAAAATAATATTGGTTACATAGAAATGCATGGTGAGCAGTAAATATCACAATATTAAAAGATATGGCAAAGCATTGCCTTGTTACATAAAAAAATATATTTTTTTAATTTTGGTAAATTTTATTAGGGAAAATATTGGTACAAATTATTGTTCAATAAATTATAAAGAAAAATTATTTAAATAACTATTTATAAAAATTTTATTCAAACTATAATAAAAAAGAACACAATCACAAACTACTAAAATTTAAATATTAATAATTTCATGAAAATTTCTAAAGAACAAAATAAATAATAAATTCTCAAGTGACAATTTTCCCGAGACATAAAGGCTTCACATGGCATAAAAAAAAATAGTGAATTCAGTGAAAAAATATTAAAAGTATTTGAATATTTAATATATCCATTGTCATTTTTTAATTTATTTAAAAAAAAAAATAACTAATAGAATTAAAAGTCAAAATAAATAGTTGATCAAGAAATTTTTGTATCGACAAATTATTCTAATCACAATGATACATAAAAATTTTATGATATTCAATGATCAAAGAAAATGTACATCAACAAATGTGTGATATGAATATTTGCAAACTCATGCTAACAATTGAGATTTATTTTATAAAAGTTGTTTTATAGATATTTATTGTAGTGATTTATTTTTAAAACTTGGATGATGCATTTATTTTCTTCTTCTTTTTACCAATGTTAATATTTACTATATTATAATTATTTAATTACAGAAATAAAAAGCTGTTGCAAATAATATAATTTTTAATAATCTGCAATTGTTACATCTAAATAGTTATTATTTTAAAATTAAAAAAAAATTACTATAAAAATATTGAATTTTATGCACCAGTTGATATTGCTTTTTGGTAGGTAAAATATGAAAATGTAAACATTAGAAAATTTACTAAAACCATTGTCTAATGCAATATTTGGTTAATCAAAAACTTGTATTAGTTTTTTTTAAGAAATAAATTGCATTTCTGTGTGTGTTAAAATCTATATACTTTAATGTAGAATTTAAAGTGGTTATTAATTAACTTATTAATAAACCAAATTAGAGATTAAGCTATTAAAATTTCATTGTAAATATTCATGAAACTTATTTCCTATTTTTTTAGCAAAATTACTGAAGGTGAAGTCAGAGGAACCCTTGGTGATGATTAACCAAATTTTCCAAAAAAGAAAATATTTTGAGAAGTTTTCTATTGTCAAATTTATAGCTAATTTTTTCAATAAATCATTTTGTTACCTAAATGTTTATACTATGAATTTAAACTCGAACTATTTTTTTGAGTTTTGATAGTGAAGGATGCATTTTACTTGCATGTATCGGGATGATTTGAATTTACATTTTAATGCAACTTGTAATTGAATGATATATGTGTATGTTTATATATATATATCTTTGATACTATGAAGCTTTTAAAACATTTTAATTATCAGTATAGTAAAAAATGTTTTGCATTTTAAGATAAATCTGCTATTTAAGTATGAAAAAATGCATTTTCAAAGAAATTTGTGATTTTTTTATTTTTGTAAACAGAAAATAATGTTATGTCAGTTGTGTAGCAGTCATTATAAAGAATTTATATTTATTTATTCAATTATGATATACTGAACTCAGTCATCAGAGAGATGTATTGCTTTGTGACTTTCTAAGTGCACAAAATATATTTGTGTCTTACTGGAAAAGAACTAATAAAAAAATCTTCCTCTCATTTGGTTTTTATGAATTATACTTAAATTTAGATATTAGCATAATTTCTTACATTATTAACTTTAATTAACTAGCAAAGGCCTTACATTTTTTAATAACATAACAATTGTAAAGATATTTTTACAATTTTATTTAATTATTCCCATGGTAAAATTCTTTACCATATTTGTTGAAAATTAAATGTATGGATATAAATGATTTAAAAGTTAAATTAAATTTGAAATTTAAGATCCTAATTTTAAAATGATTTGCATTTTTCATGCCATTTTGAATAGCTGTTAGTATTTTTATAAAAAGAAAAATAATTTGATTAAACATCTGTATAAAAAAAAACTGGAAAGATAATTTAATTTGATAAAACATGAAGAAAAAAAAAACTGGAAAAAATCAGGTAATATGAAAAAAAAAGTGGATTTTTTTTTTTTAAATTTCAAAAGGAAAAATTTCAGAGCCAAACAAAAGAAAATTGGAAACTCTTTGATTATTAGTTTTGCTTCGCCAAACCTCAATTTCATGCCAAGAAGTCTGTCATCGAAGTGGTGATGGTTCCAGTAACGTGAACATCATTTGTTATGATCGCCTTTTTTAATGAGGTTCTGATTACGATTGATCTAAATTTAAATGTGCTTGTCCAATTTTTGTGGAATTTCTGGATTATTATTATCCAGTAAAAAAAGTAAGTTTATTAATTATTTATGTAAATTATTATATTTTATATTAAATATAATACTTTAAAGCCTTAATTCTATAATTATTCAGTTTGTTGAAATAAACACAGGAAGGTTTTTACAACTTCATTATATAAAAATGTAATTAGTCACGTTTTTGTTATATAAAAAGTTTATTTTACCAAAATATGTGTATATGTGTGCTAAGCATAATTTCTTTAGTAACAACATTTAGTTACTAAAAATTAAGTCTAACAAATTATTTATATCAGTTTTTTGGTGTATTAAGCTTAGAACTTTGTGTATTTTATAATTAGAATGTATCCTACTTTGGTTAATTTCTCAACATTATCGTGGGCAGCTATTTTACAAACAAAAGGAAAACTCAATTATATTTATACAGAAAATGGGATTGATTCTTTCAGTTTATATTTGAATTTAAAAGTTATTAAAAACTTAGAAGGTTTTTTAATTTCTAATATTTCAATTTTTAATTTAGCAAGTGTGTAAATGTAGTATGATTTAACAGGGTTTTGCTGGAGTGTCTCCTGGGGATTTGTAATATTTTAAAAAAATAGTAAAATTACTAAGTAAAAATGCTACTTCATTGTAAATGAATTTAAAAATCAAGTATTTATGGTGGTGTCTCCCATAAGGTTGTGCATTCTGATGGCCAATTGGCTAGCATTCTGGCCTACCATAGTACCTCAGGCTTCAAGTTCGAATCCTGGCGGCGGCATGAATGTTTATTAGTGGTTCGGAATCCACGTTAAACTGTAGGTCCCCAAGTGAGCACAAAATGTCCGTAGAGCAGCAAACTAAACCTGTAAGTTTGTATTGTTATAATTTAAATATTAAAAAATAAAAAATTCTGATAAAACTTTTTAAAATATCAGCGTTTTCAGACCGGGAACAAGAAATTAACTAGAGATAAAATTATGAGTAGGGGGGGTCTCCACCTCCCCGTTAAGAGTTCTCAGGTTTGGTAATGAGGAAAAGAAGAGGAAGTCCTTGAAAAAGATTGAAGATCTCTCAATGGAAAACAAAACTGATTTTTCATTGGTTGCAAAAAAGATTTTCCTTAGTGTCACCCGGTTTTGAAGTCCGGATTTTCGGGATCGCATAATACAATTTAAAAATTTTAGCCAACTCACATTAACAAGGAAATTTATTTTGTCTTAAATATTTTGGTAGAGCTTTGGAGTAAAGAAGCGTGAATGAACTTGATTTACTACTGCTTTACAGAGTTAAAGAGAAAATATGTAACTCTAAAAGGAAATCAATAATATTGTATAGCTTTCGATTCTAGATAAATTGAAAAATAAATTGTCTTAACATAGGTTTTAATGACTCAAAAAAATTTTTTTTTCATCACTTGCCAATTTTTTTATTGATGTCCGCTTCTTTCGTTTCCGATTGCAATGAAGGAAATTTAAACTTTTCGACAGTCGTAACTCGGAACGGGATACGAGCTCAGAAATAGCGTTTTCCTGGCCTAATCTCACAAATGTTGATGCCATGTTCATTTATTAGAAGGACACTCGTATCATGCATGAATACAATTATAAGGAAATCTTTTTTTTTTCCTGTGTATTCAATTAGTAGCAATATTGTTCTAATAAGAGCATTTAATCCCTTAACATTTTGTTTTTTTAAAAAAAGTGTTCTATTATACTGCTTCATTGATTGTAAATATTAGCATGAGTAATTTGCTAAAAATTGCATTATTTTTTTTGTAAAACAAATAATAAAATAAAACAACTTATCAAATTTGAAAATCAATAAGAAAAATGTCTCTTGTAGATTAATACGGAGATTCTTGACCCGTTAAGAAAAATGTGCGTGTTAGTTCAAAAGGCTAAAATTGTGTTGTGCTGTGTTGATTTCATTTCATGCAGATATAAAAAGAAAATTTAACAATATTTCGCAGCTAATTTTAAAGCTACTAAGTATTGTTGCAAAGCTTAGTAATATCTATTAAAAATTTTAAAGATTTGTAATAGATAAAAAAATAATAATAATAATTTTAAGTGGCAATTTTTAAAATTTTTTTAGGCTTAAAGCATTTTAAAAGGCCTGAATTAAAGTTCCTGAATACTGTCATTGGTTACAAGAAGTAAAAACGGTACTTACGTATTAACGCCACCGCAGCTACAGATTTGGCGGTTTTTAAGTGGTGCCAATCTACACTTAAAATTTTTGTGACAAATCATAAAATATATAAAACACTTTATTTAAAATCAAAACACTTTCAAAATTCGAATACTTTATTTAGAAACAAAGTAGTGAATCGGATTTCGGTGGAAAATGGGCCGATATAGAGTTTAATATAGATTCAAAACAGTCTCTATTTTGGCTCATTGGCAGCTTTTTATTGGCGCATTAGCGCAACTTCTGCTGCGGTGGCGTTAATACGTAAGTACCGTAAAAACTGATAAATTTCCTGCATTGTGAATTTATTTCAATACTTTAAATGAAATGGGTAAGCAAACCCTCACAAGCTATATAAAATAAAAGCATCAAAAGGTTATAAGTAAAGAGGAATCAGTATAAAATCAATTTTTAAGCCCCTTGAGCAAAGTACTTTATTGAATAATAGTTCGTCTACTTCAAAAGAGGAAAATCAACCCTTACAATTTTTTTTTTTTTTTTTTAATCCTGTAAAGATCACTGAGGCAAAAATTGTATGGACTTGTACTGTGTAATAGAACATTCATCATTTAGATCAAGTTCAAGAGCCCCTTTTTTATACCCCTTTTAAAAATCATATTTCGAGGTAACAACAAATTAGCTTAAAGAGGATAAGATATATAAAAATTAAAGAAGTTTTTCGTACTTCTTCAGTGCAAGCCGGTATGTTTGCCTAGAAACGAAATGAAAGCAGATTAGATGACTACTGGTTAAACATTATTAATAACTTAAATACCTGATTTGCTGCAATTTGTTCAACTGATTTTAATACTTTCTCATGAAAATACCTTTGTCGAAATGCGGTTTTCTGTAAATTCAAAATGTATGGAAGAAAGTCTTGTTCGATGGAATAGAAGCAGTTGAATGAATTTTCAATATCCCAATAAGAAAAACAATGCTGAGTTACTTGAGATTTTATCTCTTCAAGTATGTTGAATCAATGGCAAGAAAATCTGAAGCTCTAGTACAAGAACAAGTTTAATCCGAAAGGAATACAAGGAATGAGCAAAAATCAAAAATTTCTTCATTATGATTAGTAAGAAATAGGTTTGATTGATGAGGAAATTAAATAATTAATGCTTTAAATATGGTTCTTATTATGACTCTTAATTTATGAACGTTTTGGAATGAGAAAAATTTACCAGCTGATATGCCGGCCTTGCATGCGTAAAACTAAACTTATTGTTCAAAACTCTTTAGGTCTGGTTTGTTCTTTCCAAATATATATCGGGTTATGATCATCAGGTTTAACATTAAAGAGTAATATCAAGTGTAGTAGTCCTGGTGATGTACTCTCCGACACTGAAAAACAATATTATGAAAATTTCTAATAAACTAATAATTTTCAGCATTATAAATCATATTATCCAGCATTTCTCATTTCCTTGACTTCAGTTGAATTTTATCTTTTATTTATTTTTAAAAGTTTACTATTTTTACCTATCTTTATAGAAATTTAATGCATAAATGCAATTTTTAATAATATGATTATGTGGAGGTCTTGGGTGTATATTTACCCCACAAGCACTCCGTAACACGTACGTTCGTATCGGTATCCGTATCCATAAAAATAATGGAACTGAAGTGAAGTAAAATTTGTTTTTGTTTTTAAACTTTTCCATCGGTAGTTTTTAATGCAAGTTACGGAATTTTAAAACTTTTACAATGGCCTTTAATAGCCTAATGCACGAAAGGAACATTTATAAAGAACGACCTGATTTTGCAAAAATTGCACTAGACTATCCAGAATTTAGAAAATATGCTATATCTGACAAGAAAGGAAAATATCGGGTCGATTATACAGATCCAAATTCTCTCCGAATGTTGACGAAAATTCTATTAAAAAAGGATTTTGATGTAAATGTTGAAATACCGTTGGGTTTCCTTATACCAACAGTTCCACAAAGACTAAATTACATACTTTGGATTGAAGATTTATTAAACGTTCTTCCGAAACGAAATGAAACTATTAGAGGCATTGACATTGGTAAATAATTTATAATTTACAGAAATCTAATTATCGTTATGTTGACACATATTCCTCATTCAAATGACTTTTGATTTTATTCTTGAAAATCGAATTTTGTTACTGTGAAAATTAGAGATAGTTATCAGTTATTAACTGTAAGAAATTTCAATTCTTTTTTCTTTATATTTAACCCTTATCCTACACACATACACATGTTTTACTCATGATAACTCTGCTGTCTCAATTTTTCTAAAACTGAGGGATGAAACCAATCTGTATGTTTTTTTTATATCAAAATAACTATTTATCAATATATTATATGCATAAATATTTGACTTTTTTTAATAATCTGGAGCTGCATTGTGTGCTAGAGTAAGAGAATAGCACCAATGCTTCATTGGTTTCTCACTGAGGGTTGACTCAATTTTTTTTTTCATCATGATAAAATGTCAATTTGTTCAAAAATTCAACAACACAAATTCAAATCAATTTGAATTTTTTTCTCTTTTTTGCTAAGTAATTAAAATCAGCAGTCAATTTGTCCCTCTTTTTAATTTATCATACACTAAATCAAATTGTATTTTTATACCATGGTGCAAGACTTTTTTATTTCTAAAGAATGTTTTTAATGCCACAATTATATAAAAATATCTTACAAACTTAAAATAGTGGAAATCAGAAAAAAGATATGCATTTAAGAGTTATAGTTAAAACAAAAGAATCAATCTTTTTCCAATGATTTGTAATCTTCATATTTGTTAAAGAAAAAAAAATTTGATTAGTATCACAGTCAATTATTAATTTTAATTATGTACAACTTCATTGTAGTTATTAACAACTTCATTCTAGATTACCATAATTTCTTTGTAGGTTCCATTGTCAGCACATTGATTTCTTTATGTATAGACAAATTTTTTTTCTCGGACAAAATTCTGTTAATTCGATTCAGTCAAAAGTATTTTTAGATTTATTTTTATCTAAAAATATCTCAAAAATATAAAATCTAGCTATATTGAGTACTATATAAATAAAAAATATTTTTTGGTTTTATAGAACTTCGTTTGTATGATTTTACTTCCCAAAGAAAATTCGATTTTAATAAACCAAGTTTTTGTGATACAGATTCTAAGCCAAGAAATAATTCTACAATCTGCATCACAAATTTCTGAGGGTTTTTAACATATAATCACCATATATTAATTACTAAATTTCTGTTAATTTTTAAGAGATTTAACAAAAGTAACTTAACATGAATATGTTCAGGAAATATAAGGGATCTCTGTAATTGGAGTAGTAAATTTTTCAAATAATGAATATGATCAATAGTCAATAATGTATTACAAATAGTAAAATGATAAGTGTATTTGAATGTAAAGAAAAATGTATTCTCTTTTGTTTTCAGAAAAATTATATTAAAAAAAAATCATGCTGGGAATGTGGTAAAGAAAGTTAAATTATTTTTAGCTAAAAAAATATTTTTAATTCTAAATCTTTAAGTTTAAACGTTCTGAAATATTTCTGTTTATAAATTTCAAATTTAGAAATTTTTTTAATTTTTAAATTAATTTTAGAATATATATTTTTCAAATATCCAATAAAAACCTTTTTATAAAATTTTTAATCTTTTGTATTATTGAGCATCAAATCCTTTGTGTGTGTGTGTATATATATATATATATATATATATATTGATGAATAATATTATTTGTCTGCATCTGATTAAAATTTATAAAAATATTTTATTTTATTTATTAATTGCATTTTTGAAAATATTTTTAGGCACTGGACCATGTGCTATACTTTCTTTACTGGGTTCAAAGAAAAATGGCTGGAATTTTGTATCCACTGAAACTGCTGATGAAGCAATACAATGGGCAGAAAAAAATATTGAAACTAATAATCTACAATCAAGCATTAAAAGTAAAAATTAATTCAACAGTGCTTTTTTATATATTTTTATTATTTCAGTTTTGCATTTTTCTATAGGTGCATTTGTATCATTTTCTGTTCTATAAGAGCATTTAATGGTTTCATTTTATGTTTTTTCATTATAAATAAAAAAAAAAAATAAATAAATAATCCAAATAGTAAATCAAATTGATTTTTTATCATGAATTTTAAAATGTTTAATTAGTACATAAATTTTAAAATTTTTTAAAATTTTATAACTCTTGCAAGTATTGATACTAAAATAAAAAATTAAGGAAATTAAATTGTTTTTAAAAATAGTTAATAAATAATCATCTATACTGTCTAAAATATTGTGTAATCTTGTAGTTTTTAATTCACAAAATTTTTGCAAATTAATTCATGGTATTAATAAATTTTCAAATTACATTTTATATTTTCTGCTTATTATTTTTTGATAAGATTGCAAAAGCATTCCTCATATATTCAAATGCATAATTTTTATTTATCTTATATTGGATTATAATTGACATGAAATATATATAAACTAATTTTTTTAATTAATTATGTCACATTTTATTTTTTATTCATTTTAGTTATAAAAGTCAATAAAGGCAGTATTTTGCATGAAGTGTTGTCTACAAATGAAGAAAATTATGACTTTTGTGTTTGTAACCCACCATTTTTTGAAAATATTGAAGATATTCGAAAAAAGCCTCCGGGTATGAAAAAAAAACTTGACATATTTGCTAAAAAGGAAGAAATTTTTTCTGAAGGTGGAGAAGTGTCATTTGTAAAACAAATGCTGAAGGATAGCCTTGCATTTAAAAATAGAATCAGGTAAGCAAAACTCTTTTATTTTATTATTAAATGTCATGTAATTATTTTATGAAAATTGTGTAAATGTAAAAAAAAAAAAAAAATGCTTGTTAAGTAATTCAACACCTTATCAGAAATGCACTAATGTGCAAATATTGAGCAATAATGCCATTTTTAATTAAACAAGCATGAAATTGTAGAAAAGGTTGCTATTTGTTCCCTGAACACCTAATTCATTAGAAAGATGTGTGTGTGCAAATATCAGAAACAAGGCATTGCAGGGCATGAGAATTATGAAGGCATAAAAAATGTATGTAGTCAACAAAAAACAGTGCAAGACTGCAACAGAAAGAGCACAGAATGCTGTTAGACATTTTGTGCAAATTCCAGATAATTCGTTTATGTAATATGGCAATGGAAATGGCAATATATGCTCCATTATATGTTATAAAAGAATCAGCAGGCTTGAAGAAGGCCACAATATGGCAGGCATAGCCCAAGAGTTTCGAATTGTCGAATGTGTCATTCACGAGTTTGGAAAGACTTCCAAACCTCAGTATGGCTGTAATAAAAACTGTTGATGATCAGCAAGAAAAACAAATATCAATATGATGACCAATATATTGTTTTGTAAGTATATATAGACCAGTATCAGCCAGTAGTCTAAGTCTATGTTTCTGAATTGGGTGCTTTTATGATCAAAGCTGAATGCTTTTTTTTGCCATTTCTAATTGAGCATAATATACCAATAAATATTTTTGATCATGTTAAAAAATTTTTGTAAGAATTTTTCTAGGTTGCTGGAAAACATAGTTATGCAATTTTAAGTGAAATGATTGCTGAAAAGTAAGTTGTATTCATTGTACATTTAAGTAAAATGCAATGGTTGTATTGTTTATATAAAGCATTAGAGGAAAAATCATCTTACTTCTTTTTTGCTTAGTAAAATTAAAAGAACATTTTAATTATATGTAGAGAGAAATTATAATATAAATAGTTTTTTCTATATTTATTGATGGAATTAATGATTCTGATTTAAAATTACATCCAATTAATCCATTTTATGATAAAGATGTTGTTAAAGTTCAAAGTTATCTTTTTTTAATTTTTTTTTGTATTATTAAAAATAGTTGTACTGGTACAAATATTTTTTAAACATATCTAAACAAACAACCAACCAAGACAAACTTTATGATTTTTTATCCTTTGAATAAATTTAGCTGTGGATAATACACCAATAATGCTTGAGTTTGGATCTATTTTGAAGGTACAACAAAAAGAATAGTGCCCATATTGTCTTTTGATTTTGATGGTACAGAAATAAATTATTTCTGTGTATATCAAACAGTTATTGACATATTTTATTATTTTGGAATTTATTACTTCAGGGAGAAATTAGCAATGTTTCAGGAAATGCATAATGCTGAAATGTGATTTAAAAAAAATTTAGTTCATGGGCTATACTTATTGGTTTAATAAAAATAATTTTCACAAGCTTTTTTTTATGAACTTCTTTTATTCATAATATTTATTTAAATTTCTTTCATTAGTTCATAATTATATAATTAAATAATGTAAAATTGTTCTAAAGGATCATCTGGTGAAAACAAAGGCGACATTATTTCAAAGTGAAAATAAGATTTTTCAAAAAAAAAATATGTTTAGAATTCATTAGTTTTTATTTTTTTTTTATTTTTAAGATTGCTGTTATGCATTTTGTCCTTACATTAAATTCTAAATTTTATAGATTCCCGTATATTGACCTAATATCAATAATGACCTGTATATTGACCCAACCAATTATTATTTAAAAATTTATGAATTTTTTTTTTTTATTTTGTCTTTAAAATAATTTTATTTTCAATACATTCTAAATGTATGCAAATTTTAAGTAAAGTAGGTATTAAAAGCCTAAATAAGATTTGATAGAAATCTTAATAAAATTTTTTAATATGATAAAAGAATGTAATAAGTGATAGAAAATATTAAGACTTATTAACAAATGAAAAATTTGAGATTATAAAATTGACATTAATAAAGAATAAAATTAATTGAATTGAATTAAATTTTATTTCACTTCTTTCAATGAAAAGTTAATAATAGGGAAAAGCTAAATCTAATGCTTTCATAAAAACGAATAAAATGCTGCTTAGCAACATTTTGTGCACTTTTTTAGAGTTAAAAAAATTGCTCTGAATTTTCTAACTTTTGTTTAAATTACAAAATTCAGAGCAATTTTATACCTCAGTCATCTGATATTAATATGATGAGAATATTTGTCAAAAAAAATTTTTTTTGAATAATTATGTAAATTTTGTGAATAAAATAAAAAAATATTTATTTACATTTAAATTCCTATAAATCATTTTATTGATTATTCAGGAATTGGAAGTGCAGACAAGATATGTACATTATAAAACTTTTTATGATTGATTTTTACTTTAGTATAATTTAATTGAGAAATATCTGATTTTTCTGAAATTTTTTTTTTTAATTCTTGAAAAAGTACAAATTTTCTTAATAAAATATTATTCCTTGTAAGAAATGACAATTTTAATTATTAAAATTCCTAAAAAGTTGAAATATTTTTACTTTTTAACAATTAAAAAAATCAGTATAAAATTTATTTTTTTTCCCCCAATATTTAGAAGAAAATAAATAACCACCACTTAAAATTGACAATTAAAAATTTTTTTTTCCAGCATAAATATAGCAGTAATTAATAAATTCCTAATTCATTCATTTTACCATTTTTTTTTCCCCAGGTTACATACTTCTATGTTTGGTAAAAAGAAAAGTTATTTGGAAATTTTAAAAGAACTACGAAATGTTGAGGTATGTATAAAATTATTTAGATATAGTCCAATATTGAATTAATTAATGCTATAATGAAAAGTATCACTTACATTTTATTTATTTATTTAATATAAAAAAATATTTTATGAAACTAGCTGAATAAAATTTGCTATTTATTCAATGATTGTATAAATTGAACCAAAAACAATTAATAGGTGATTATTATTTTTTTTAAATAATGTAATAGTTTAGTAGAAGTATTCTTTGATTTTACTTTTATTTACAATTGCTTTATAAATAAATTGTTGTGGTCTAGAATATTAAAAAAAAAAAAAAAAAAAACATGTTTATTTTATGTAGAACAATTTTTTAAATTTTATATCTTTTTCTATTTTTAAATATTAATATAAAGAAAACATTCTTTTAAAATTTTTATTTTAAAAACTTATAACAATTTTTTTCTAAGAGATACTTATCTTTATTTTAGGGGTTACTTACACAAAAACCCCAGTTTTGTCAAGGAAATACTATAAGATGGGGAGTTGCATGGACTTTTCTGGAATCTGTAGATTTTGAGAAGGTAATTATTTGATTATGTTAAAAATATATTAAATACTTTATGAATTAAGGTTATTAAAAGCTAAGATGTTTAAAAACTTTTGTAATAAGTGCTCGTTTATTTTTTTCTGCACATTTTATCAATCTTTCGAATTGAATAGCGATAATGATTGAATTTATAAGTAACTCACTTTGCGGCACTCTTAGACTATCAAACTGATCTCCACATTTTAATAAAAAGTAGCATGATGTAGTGTTTAGACTACATGCAGACATACCTTTACAAGATTACCAATGACCCTAAACAATCTATGCATCAGGCAGGAAAATATATAAATAACTTGGCACTAGACTAGACAATGTTGAAATTGCTCAAATCAGTTTATTATCTATTTAATATTGCAATATATCGGTTTATGCAAATTTAAACTTCAAATATGGAACTTTTGAATCGTGAATTATAAAATGGCCACCAAATTTTTAAAAGATTGTTTTATTGATTATTTTCTAGTATGAATTAAATTCATTTTAGTTTACCTGACCTTTTATTTTATTGTTTTCAACACAATGTATTTTATTTTCAAAAACAAATTATCTCCATATAATGATGCATATTTCATTGCAAAATATATAATTTAGAATAATAAGGTGCATTTGTTTAGTTTTCTCCAGATAACTTCAAAATGGAGAGCCACCTTTTTTTTAAAGTAATTACAATATGCATATTGCTTAATTACTGTATATAATTAATTACTATATATTGCTTGGTAATTATTTCAATTTAATACCATTAGTAATTATATCACACTCATAATATTTTTCCTTCATGTAGTCAAATTTATTACATTGATTATATATATAAATATATAAATATATATAAATTGATTATATATATATATACATATAATCAATGTAATAAATTTTGACTACATGAAGGAAAATATTATGAGTGATGTCATAATTACTAATGATCTTATTAAATTGAGGAAGCAAATTAAGGTTAT